>CAUYQG010131810.1:0-16154 GCA_963574415.1 Tarsius wallacei
TATGCAAGTCAGTCTGCCTGTCCGTGTTGAATACCGAAGGGGATTGGTCTCCTTTTAGCCCTTTTCCACAGGCAGAAGGTCTTGGCTTACATTTGCCTGACACAGAAGAACGATTCAAAGGACTCTTCGAAGAACACAACCATCCAAGGTGACTCCCTGTGTTGCCTGTTTCCTTACTACAGAAGTGAAATTCAGCCTTTTCCACTTAAAAAAAATTGCTACACAAAAATTTGGAAACTGTGCAGTTATTGCAATACTGGCAAGTAGGATAATCAATTATCTGAGATTTAAGGCAACACATCTTTTTTTTTTTTTTTTTGAGATTAGGTCTTCTCATGAATAGCTAAAACAATCCTTAGCAAAAGAAACAAAGCAGGAGTTATCACACTTCCACACTTCAAACTTTAATATAAGTCTACAGTAATTAAAACAGCCTAGTATTGGTACAAGAACAGGCATATAGACCAATGGAACAGAGATTCTGGAAGCAAAGTCTCAATTTCTCAACCAACTCATCTTTGACAAAGCCTCCAACAACAACCACTGGGGAGAGAAGAACCTATTCAGTGAATGGTGCTGGGAAAACTGTTTGACGACATGCAGAAAATTGAAACAGGACCCCTATCACTATACACAAAAATTAACTCTAAATGGCTCAAAGACCTGAATGTAAAACCTCAAACTATAAGAATCTTAGAAAACACAGGTGACATCCTTATGAAAATTGGAACTAGGAACCAATTCCTATTCAAAACCCTGAAGGCCAATATCTTAAGAAATAAAATAGACAGGTGGGACCTCATCAAATTAATGAGCTTATGCAAAGCAAAAGAAACCATCAAGAGAACAGGAAGACAGCCCACAGAATGGGAAAATATGGTTGCCAACTGTTTATCTGAGAAAGGCCTAACATCTAGGGATCTACAAGGAATTCAAACATGCCAAAAGGAAAAAAAACAGCCCCTTTAAGAGGGGGCAAAAGACATGATAGAAACTTCTCAAAAGAACATATATGGGCAGCCAACAGACACATGAAAAAGTGCTCAGCCTCACTCATCATGAGAGAAATGCAAATCAAAACCACACTGAGATACCACCTAACCCCTGTAAGAATGGCCATCATTAATAAAACAAACAACAACAGATGCTGGCAAGGATGCAGAGAAAAGGGAACGCTTCTACACTGTTGGTGGGAATGCAAAGTAGTGCAGCCTCTTTGGAAAACAGTGTGGTGATTCCTAAAAGAACTGGACATTGACCTTCCACATGACTCAACAATCCCCCTACTGGGAATATACCGGAGGAACTCAAATCATTCTGCAAAAAAGATACCTGCACTCGCATGTTTATTGCAGCACTATTCACAATAGCAAAAACATGGACTCAGCTGTGCTGCCCATTGAAACTGGACTGGATAAAAAAATGTGGTGCATATCCACAATGAAATATTATGCAGCCATAAAGAAGGACTAAAGTATGAGCTTCACAGCAACTTGGATGGACTTACAGTCTATAATACTGAGTGATCTATCCCAGAAACAAAGAACAGAGTATCACATGTTCTCACTCATAAGTGGACCTTGGACATTTGCCATAATCCTATAAGAAAGAGATTGACAGTAGTGGGATACTGCCGGGGTGGCAAGGGGAACACAACATCAATAAGGGTACCTGATCTCAAACCAGGCAAAGTGGGGACCAAAGGGAGGCACAAACTTTATCTGTACAATGACTACTTGTATACCTAGTCCTGAATCGTACCCCACATCTTTAAAATAAAAAAAGTCTGAATCTCAAAGAACTAAACAGACCTCCAGAACAGCAGCGGAGAGAGCACTCTGTGTAGCTAACCTGTCAACTGTCCGCAATAGGAGGGGCCCTGGTAGGAGCTTAGTTCAGCTAAACACCGGAGAAATGCAGACACCACATCTGATCTTTAAAATGTGAGTTGCAACTGGGTTTGGTGGCTCAGCCTGTAATGCCAGCACTTTGGGAGGCTGAGACGAGTGGATTGCCTGAGCCTACGCATTTGAGACCAGCCTGCAACTTGGTGAGAACTTGTCTCTACAATAAATGAAAAAAATTGCCTGGGTGTGGTAGCGCTCGCCTGT
This sequence comes from Tarsius wallacei, assembly GCA_963574415.1. NCBI lineage: Eukaryota > Metazoa > Chordata > Mammalia > Primates > Tarsiidae > Tarsius > Tarsius wallacei. The sequence continues at coordinate 2,112 of CAUYQG010131810.1, forward strand.
AGTTCTGGCTACTTGGAAGGCTGAGAATTGCCGGAGCCCAGCAGGTCGACACTGGGGTGTCTGTGACTGTGCCACTGCTCTCCAGCCTGGGCGATGGAGTAAGACTCCAACTCAAAAATAAAAATAAAATGAAACAAAATAAAATCTGAGTTGCATTTTACGAATTTCCTATCCCTGCATACTCATCCCTGTGGTTCAGAGTGGAACTCGCAGGAGTATGTGAACACTGTTTTCACAACACTGAATTCCTGGGAAGCTGGAAATGTCCCCCTCCTGAGGAAGCTTGACTTGGAGACCCAGCTCACAAGTGCCTGTGGGTGTGTCCCTACAGTGGAAACCAGCGGTGCACTAAACCTTGGCAGGAGGACCACGAAGAAGACACCAGAAAGTGTGATTCTGGTGATTTACAGAAGGAGATAGCATCTCAAATGGCTCGGTGGCAGTGGGGCATTTAGAGAACGTTGTAAGGCTCTGGAATCCTTTTTTCCCAGAGCTACGCAGACCCTGAGCCTAGTAGGTAGAGCTCACAGATGGGTCTTGGGCTCCACTGAAGTTAGTAGCCCTGGTTGACAGTTGGTCATAATCCCCAGTTCCCCTCTGCCAGTTCCTGGCCCCTCCCTACCTGAGGGCATGCATGGCTTTTATAAATCTCTGGCCTCTTTCACTTCCTTCTGAGATTCTGCTCATCCAATAGCGATCCTGTGAGCTTAGCTTTTGAATGGAGTAGGACTCAACATTCCAAAAATGACAGTTGCATTTTTTTTTTGAGTCATGGTCTCACTCTGTCACCCAGGCTGGAGTTCAATGACCCCATTACGGCTCACCACAGCTTGAACTCCTAGGCTCAGGTGATCCTTCCACCTCAGCCTCCCAATTAGCTGGGATTATAGTTGTGTTAGCCACGTTAGGCTAATTTTTTGTTGTTGTTGTAGAGACAAGGTCTCGCTATGTTGCCCAGGCTGGTCTTGAACTCCTGGGCTGAACCATCCTCCTGCCTTGGCCTCCCAAAGTGCTAAGATTACAGGCATGTGCCAACATGCCTGGCCACAAAATATTTTTTAATAGGCTAGAAGGAAATGTATAACAATTTAATAGTGATTACTTCCAGCTGGTGGGATCAGCCAAGGTCTTTTTTTTTCCTTTCTGTTTCCAAATTAATCTACAATGAGTATGTGATAATTTCCTAAGTAGGAAGCGTGGAGCAGGCTGTGTATTTGGCAGGCTGCTTCGACGGGTGGGCCCATACCAGTGAGAGGGTTAGCCACCACAGGTGGTTGCTGTTGGCACGTGAGGTGGTTCCTCTGTGAGACTGTGGCTTTTAATGATGGTTCAGCTTTGCCCCAAGCAGATGATCATTTTTGCATTAAAAATTCTCTAAGGATCGCTTTCCTAATTGGTAACCCATGCGAATGTCTTCAGAAAAGAACACTTTAGACTTTCTTTTCTATGGAGTGAAATTTGAATTCTGCATGTTACCGATGAAGATGTTTTTGTAACAATTATTCGTTAAGAAGATTTTGTTTATATATTAATTGTAGCAGTACAAATCCTGGGTGCACAACTGTGTGAGCTTGTGTGTGCGAGTGTATGTATGAGTGTGTATGTGAGTATTTATATATGTGTGTGTATGTATATGTGTGTATGAGTGCATGTATGAGCGTGTATTTGTGTACGTATGAGTGCATGTATGAGCATGTGTGTGTATGCGTGTGTATGTATATGTGTATATGTGTGTGCATGAGTGTATTATATATGAGTGATTATGAGCATGTGTATGAGTGTGTATGTATAAGTGTGTATATGAGTGTGTGCAGGAGTGCATGTATGTGTGTGTGTATGCGAGTGTGTATATGAATGTGTGTGTGAATGTATGAGTATGAGTGTATCAGTGCATGTGTATAAGTGTGTATATGAATGTGTGAGTGTGTGTATGTGTATATGAATGTGCCTATATGAGTGTGTATGTATAAGTGTGTGTATATGAGTGTGTGCATGAGTGTGTGTATGTTTAAATGTATGCATGAGTGTGTGTATCCATGTTTGTATAAGTGTGCACATGAGTGTGTGCATATGAGTGTGTGTGCATGAACGTGTGTATGTATAATTGTGTGCAAACGAGTGTGTGCATGAGTGTATAAGTGTGTATGAGTGTGTGTGTATATATAAGTGTGCACATATGAGTGTGTGCACAAGTGTGTATATGAGTGCGCATATAAGTATGTATACGTGTGTGTGAGTACATGTTCGTGTGTGTATGTAAGTGTGCGCATGAGTTTGTGTATGCATGTGTGCATGTGTGAGTGTATGTGTGTGTGTGTTTATCCAAAAGGAAGCGAGACGGGGGTTTGGTGTGTATTGCAGCTGGAGTCTGGCCTTCCAGCCTGATGGGTCCTTGCTCTGCTGCCTGCCTGCTCAGTGCTGAGGTGCTTGTAGGTGGCCCTGAGAACAAGCTGGGCACGGGCGGGAGGGCAGCCGTGTGCCTCTGGACAGTGTCACGCTCCACAGACCTCTCCACACTCTGCACCTGCAGACACATATTGCCTCCTTAAGGAGTCCTGGAATGAAGGACCATGGCCTCCTGCTCAGCTTCCCGTCCGTGTGGCTGGTGGTGCCCCTCCCTGTGCCATCAAGCCTGAGTGTTCTGGGGAGACAGGCTGGACAGCGGCAGCTTGGGGGCCGGGGTCACGGGACTGATGGAAAGCATCCAGCGTGTGTTTATTCAGAAGTTTTATCATTCATTTTACTTAAAGTTAGTTCTTTTTATCCTTTCTCTTTCTCTCGATAAAAAAGAAGTCTATCTGTGTATACGTATATTTTTTTTTTTTCTGTTGGCATTTACCAGGCAAGAAAGAACATTATCCTGGAGTTCATTTTTATTTTTACAGAATAGAGGCATCTAAGATAACTACTTTTTTCTAGACTTGCTAAGAGCATATTCATAGCTGTGAGAAAAATTTACTGTTTTCTCTATGAAGACTGTCTCTCTGAGTGTGTCGTGGACAAAAACATTTTAAGTGGTTTTCATTTTTCGTTCCTTAAGATGAAAAGCTGAGTGAAACTATCAACAACAGGTGTGTGTGTGTGTGTGTGTGTGTGTGTGTGTGTGTGTGTGTGTCCGTGATAGCTCCTTCCTTTCTTCCTGAGACTTTGAATGAGATTTTAGTAACCTCAAATAGCATTTCACTAGCTTCCACTGATTCCATTAGCATCACCGGTCCTTCCTAGGGGAAGCGGTGTGAGGGGTCTTCCTTCCTGACACCAGATGCACGGTGCCTTCTCCAACCCCAACACTCCAAGTCTCCGACACCAGCTGGGTGTTCAACAATTCCATTCAATCCTGCCACTGTCGGCCAGAGATAGCATCAGATCCCAAAGCGCAGGGCTCAGTCCAGCAAGACCACCCTTGTTTCAGAGGCCAGTTGCAAATGTTGGGTCACTGAGTCTTCTGTCCAAGTGGCTATATATTAGGGGGTCCCACATGCCTCTCCAGAAGGAACAATATGGTAGAATGGTTCACAGAACTCACAAAGTCATGTTCCTTATTGTTGCCGGTTTATTATAAAGGATAAAGGGAAAGCCAGATGAAGGCATCCAGAAGGTAGAGTCCAGAAAGTTTCTGAGAGCAGAGGTTCTGTCCTGTGGAGTTTGGGTATGCCTCCCCTGGGCACATGGATATGTTCACCAGCTGGGAAGCTCTGAACCCATCATTCCATGTGGTTGTATGGAGGATTTGTAATGGAGAAAGGAACGACGATATCACTGGCCACTGGTGGTTATCTCAGTCTCTGGCCCTTCTCCCCTATGGTGTGGGGCAGAAAGCTTCACACTTCTAATCAAAGGTTGCCCTTTCTGATGACCACCCCATCCTGAAGCCACCTGGGAGCTCACAGAGGGCCAACTCCTTAGAACAACAAATGTTCCTGTCACCCTTATCTCTTAGAAAACTCCAAGGGTCCTAGGAGCTGTAGAGCAAGAACTGAAGACAAAGATCAAATATATTTTCTTATTAAATCACAAGCACCCTGTGTTTGGGTCTTACATGGGTTCTCTAGAGAGCTTTGCCTTGTTACATTGGCTCTGAATATAGCAGTTCACATGTGTTTCTGATAAATGTGAGGGAAGAAAATGGTTAATTTTAATTTTCTAATGAATCACTAGACAGGCCCCTAGTCTAGAATTTTCTGGAAAATAACTTATACAGGGTTGAAAGCAGAATATTGTTGCAGCTGCTTTTGTAGGCTGGATTTTTTGGGGTAAATTTAGATATTTTAGGTGCCAACAGAAATATTGAAGAGTAAGAAATTGTGAGTTTAAAATAATTAAGAATTACTAAGCGAAATCACCAGATAGGACATTCTCCCAGAGATACCTAATCTCCTTAGCTTTTCTGCAGAAGATAGAAGTCTCCATATGGTCAAATGAGCTGTTGTAACCCTACCTCTTTCCCCTCACACCGGCAGACCCTGGAGTGTTCTACCTATCCCCGCCTGGTGCCATGAGCTTTCTCTATCGTAGACTTGCCTTGCTCGCCACTAGGTTTGTTTAAGCCTGTCTCTTCCTGCTCTTTGGAGGTGGTAAGATACAGGGTAGGTCCCTTTGAAGGCTGTGAGGTTAACGGATAGATCTTCTGTTCTTTAATTAGAGTAAACATCTGACATTTTGTATGGTTGATTTGTTCTTAACAATCATTCCATTCCCTCCTTCCCCCTTTCTCTGTGTGTTGTCGGAACTTCATCTTTGTCTGAAGAAGTTCTGTTGAAATATCTTTTTAGAGTCTTGTCACTGATCTCAGACCCTGCAGAAGACCATCTGAGTCACAGTGGTGAGATAACAGTTTTCCTTTTTGATCCTCATGGACTTGAAAACAGTATGTATCTTGGTGGGAACAGACTCAACAAATCTTGCTTCGTATGCCATTTAAAATTCACTCCAAAGTAGCTGTCATCCCCTGTATGTACACTGCAGACTAAGTCAGGAGAATGGTGGCTAGAAAACGCTCTCTTAGTTTTGTACAGTTATTTCCTTGGAAGAATGTAAAATTTTATATCCTTATATTTTATGCATAAAGTCTTTTTACAAAGCAGATGGACATCTTCAGAGATGTTTGTATTTTTTCCTAAAATGTTTAGAAACAGAATTTTTATTTTGAAAGGATCACAAGGGAATCCTCTACCCAGTGTCACTGTTAGCCTGGTGATAAGTGTCTTCAAGTGTGACATCTCACTCTTTGATGACTACACCCACTAGTCTGCTTGTTGTTGATATACACATATGTATGTATATACATATATATAGGATGACAGAAACTATACGCATTTTAAGAAATACTGTACTAAAATTGTAATATTCAATATATACTGATAACAAAAATGGATGCAAGTCAAGTTTGACTTCTGCAGTTACAAGAGTTGCTCAAAGTGGTTACTGGAGCATCCAGACACTTCTGATGATGGCGAACTAAAAGTAATACAGAGATAATATCTTTTAAAAAGTGTGTGCATTTTTGGCACCCCCATATTTATGGTATGCAACATGATATTTTGACATATGTATACATTATAAAAGGAGTAGATCAACACGGTGAACATGTGCATTATCTCACATTCTTATCTCTCTTTTTTTTATGGTGAGAGCACTGAGAATCCGCTCTCTCAGCAATTTTCAAGTGCACATCTGCCTTGGGAAAAGAGGAGCTCACCAGCCGGGGAGAGAGCCCCTGTGGACGCCAGGCAGGCAGTCATGAGTCACTGGGACAAAGTGCATGTTTGCCCTGGGCCGTCGGGAAGAGCGGCAACCAAAGCATGCCATTGCCTGTGACCCCACTGCCCCGGCCCTGGCGTGACTCACCAGCCTGGAGTCAGCAGACCCCAGGAGAGGTCAGACGAGCACACAACCACTATTTACGTTACCCCGCAGGATGAAAGGGACCCGAGACGTTTATAGCTCAGAAAGATATTTAGTGCTGATTTATACATACCGTGTCAGCCTGGCAAAGTCCATTCATCACTCATCTTGACGGTTGCCGAAGCTTGTCGCCAGGATCTTAGAACACAGCGTCTGAGAAAGTTTACAAGATCTGGGAATCAGAGCATGGGCACAAATCGAAGAGAAAGAAAGAAAAGAAAAACACCATGGAGACAATTGTAGGCTACTTGGACACAGTGACTTGTGCGGTGTTTCCTCTGGACTCTTGGAAGGTGATCTTGAAGTGAAGCTTGGGAAAAAGAATGGTTCCTCTGAGATGCCGGGAAACTTTAGAGGGGCTTTCCAGGGATGCTGGGGTCCAGCGGCACTACTGTGTTTCTTCTTCACATCCTACTTTGCTACTCATCTTTCACCCTCAGCCCCAAACTCTAGGGCACTTACAGCACCTGTGACCCCACAGAGAGACCCTGGTATCAGCCCACTCCTCTGTTCTGCCTGGGTTTTTTGCCCTCTTGGCTTCCCACTTGCACCAGAGCTGCCCTAGATGTTCCTGTCCCTCTAAATGTCTCTCAGTATATGGTCTCTGGCTGCCCCTTCACAGTGGTGGAGTGGTGTGTGAACCCACAGAGGGTTGACCTTGGTATACAAGGAGCACTTGGGGCACATGTGTGTCTCCATGGACACTGGGGCCATTGAGGCAGGGGTCAGCCATCCGGGGTGACTGTGCTCCCATCTATCTTGCTGTTGTAAGCTTTTATTCCAGTGTGAGGTCTTTGGATAGGCCTTTGGATGGCTCATGGGCTATGGACAGTGATAAATTTGTGGCGTTTGAGTCTCACACAAGGAACAGGCAGAATGCATGGGAAGGAAGGCATGGTTTGCTTTCTGGAGCAATGGGCAGAGAGGCAGGTCAGTAAGGAGTTCTCATCTTGCCTTGCCATTGCCCATTGTGAGATTTTGGAGAGTCATTTAAACTCTGAACTAGCCTGGGCAACGTAGGAAGACCCCAACTCTACAAAAAAATTTTGAGAATAGCCCGATGTTGTGGCAGTCTCTTGTAGTCCCAGCTACTTGGGAGGCTAAGGTGGGAGGATTGCTTGAGCTCAGGAAGTGGAGTACAGCAGTTATGCACCGCACTCCAACCTGAACGACAGAGACACTGACTCTAAAACAAACAAACAAACAAACACAAAATTCTGGCTCTCAGCTATCTGACCTATAAATAAACAGGTTGGATTCTCCGAGCTCTCCTTTTTTAATTTTAATTTTTTTATTTTAAAGATGTGGGGTACAATTCAGGGTTAGGTATACAAATGTTGATTATGCAGGCACCCTTGTTGATGAGGTGCACCCCTCCCTAGCCTAGCAATCTCCCTCAAAGGCCAATCCCACCCCCCCTCCCTTGGCAGTTTCCCCCTATTGCCAATCCCTTTCTTATAGTATTATGATAATTGTTCAAGGTTTGCTTAGAAGTGAGAACATATGGTACTCTGTTCTTTGTTTCTGTGATAGATCACTGAGTATGATCGACTCTAAATCCATCCAAGAGGCTGCAAAGTCCATATGTTTGTCCTTCTTTATGGCTGCATAATATTCCATTGTGTATACGTACCATATTTATTTTATCCAGTCCAGCTTTGATGGGCAGCATGGTTGGTTCCATGTTTTTGTTATTGTGAATAGAGCTGCAACAAACATTCGTGTATGTATGTTTTTTTTTTTTTTTTGTAGAATGATTTGAGTTCCTCTGGGTATATTCCCAATAGGGGGTTTGATGAGTCATATGGAAGATCAATTTCTAGTTTTCTCAGAAATTGCCACACTGTCTTCCAAAGAGATTGTACTACTTTGCATTTCCACCAGCAGTGTAGAATCATTCCTTTTTCTCTGCATCCTCGCCAGCATCTGTTGTTGTTTGTTTTATTAATGACGGCCATTCTTAGGTTTTACCTCAATGTGGTTTTGCTTTGCATTTCTCTGATGATGAGTGAGGCTGAGCACTTTTTCATGTGTCTGTTGGCTGCCCGTATATCTTCTTTTGAGAAGTGTCTGTTCATGTCTTTTGTCCACTTTGGGGGGTGTTTGTTTTTTCCTTTTGGCAGTTTGAGTTCCTTGTAGATCCTAGATGTTAGACCTTTGTCAGATATACAGTTGGCAAATATTTTTTCCCATTGAGCTCTCCTTTTAAAGATTATTTCACACAACACTGGTTCTTCCCAAACACAATAGTTCTATTTCAACTTTGAGTATTTTGGACTTCACAGAGCCAACTGGTTTACCCTGGCCAGCACAGTCCTCATGACTTCCTTTTCTATTATTATCATCATTATTTGTGTGCATGCATGCACACATGAGGGAGTACATCCATTTGCCCATTTGTCTTCTCAGCAGCACTGGCAGTGACTCCCACAGCTGGATTTTCACTTAGATGCTTGGATGCCTGATTATTGCTTAAGCATCCTTAAAAAAAAAGAGTGCCTGTATTGCAGCTTGGAGAAGGAAGTTGTGCTCCCAGAAGACTTCTTGGAAAGCGACAGTCCGTTCCACCCAGGCAGGAGGAATTGCCCAGTCTTCTGGAACAGATGGTGGAGGTCCAGGAAAGAGGAGAACTTGGGAGAAGCGGGGGCATCAAGACCCTCTGGCTGGCATTAGAAAGGGGCTGTTGAACTTCCCACAGTAGACAGTTTAGGGCAGAAAATGTCAGACCAAATAAGAAATGTAAATGAAACCTTAGTATTCTTCAAAAGTGTTGTGCACACATGCCTTCACTCGTGCTTCCACCTAGATGTGGTGGCCCCAAGCCTTGGCATCCTCCTTGGTACCCTCCTCTGTTCACACCTACATCACAACCATCAACATGGCTTTTTATCCCTATGATGCCTCCAGACTTGGCCTCTACTCATATCCTCGGCCTCCAGAGCTGGACTAATGCGATTGCCTCTTAACCTTCAGCCTCCACCCCCACTTCCTCCTCACCCCCTCTGCTCAGGGCAGCCAGAGTGGTCTTGCAAACCACCCATGCTCACCATACCACGTGCCCGGCCTCTGCTTTCCAGCTCATCAGAACACAGAGGTCTAGGAGACCCCACCCCACGTGGGCCCCCACCCTCTGACTCAGTCCCCAGCCTCCTGTCTGACCTTCCCCAGGCTTCCCACACCTTCCCAGCAGGGTTCTGCTGCAGACACTTGGCCCCGCTTGGCTCCTGCCCTCCTTCCCTTTGGCTCTCAAATGCCCCAATAGTGAGGCTTCCTGTAAAGCAGGGACTCACCTCCCTCCATGGCCTCTGCTCCTGGAGGCCCTCCACACTTGCTGGTTGCCATTTTTCTCCAAAGCACTTAAAACTTTTGACACTGCCTCTGTGTGTGTGTGTATGTGTGTGTGTGTAGGTAGGTAGTTCCCTAGGGCTGTACAACAAAGTACTGCAAATGAGAGGACTTACACAAGGTAAATATATTCTCTCATAGTTCTAGAGGCTGGATGTCTGAATTGGGTGTTGGTGGGACTGCAGACCAGGGGATCAGGAGCTGAGGGCCTCCTAAGGCTGGGAGGGAGCAGCTGATCCAGACCTCTCCTAGCTCCTGGGGATTGACGGCAATCTCGGGGTCTCTTGGCTTGCAGAAGTGCTGCCTCCACCTCTGCTCTCATGTGCATGGGGTGTTTTTCTATGTATCTGTAAAATTTCCCCTTTTTAGAAGGACCCCAGTCATATTGAATTAGTATCCTCCCCAAGGACCCTGATTTAACACGGCCACCTTCGTAAAGACCCTATATCCAAAGAAGGTCTCATTCTAGACACATGCGGATTTGGAGGGACACAATTCACCATAACAATCTGAGACCTGTATGGGACTAAATAGGACAAAATGGGAGCTAAACTTGTGTAGGTCAGGTATTGCATACAGGTGGCCAAGAAGTGTCTTCAAGACAAATTGTATAAGCAATCAAGGCAAATAAATACACACACACAACAAAAACATTTGCAAAGGTCAAGTGTGGGTGAGTGTGGGAGAGAGTTATGTGTGTGCACATGTGTATGTGGGAATGTCTTGTATGTTGTGTGTATACATATGAGTGTGTGAACAAATCTATAATGAAGGGGATGGAAGGATGCAGAGAGTTCACTCCAGGAGACCAATAAGGATGGTGGTTAGGACCTATCATGGTGGCATCTGACACTTCTGAATACAGGAAGTTCCCAACACACAAATGAGTTTTGTTCCAGGAGTGCATTTGTAAGTCCAATTTGTTGTAAGTTCAACAAAGTTAGCCTAACACAATCAGCTATAGAGTACTGTATATATTCAACAGGCTATACCGACATCTGATGGAGAGAAATAATACATTACAAAAACAGGTGTGCATCATTAAAGTTTATAACTTGAAGGTTTGTATGTAGGGGACTTACTGTAGTTCAAATAATTTCCAATAAGAATTTATTCACATATTTCTGGTAAAAGAAAAAAAAGATACATGTGAAAATGTATGACCAACAACCACAACATGCCATGCTTCTCAAAGCTGATTTCAGGAAAGAAGACTTGGAGAAATGGATACACCATGGCTTGGACGCTTCAAGTCACAATGTCACATCAAATCATTACCAGTCATTACACAGGAAAGTAGAATAGCAACACTCCCAGCTTTGTTAAAGTATAGCTTGGAGCTTTCTACCACTCATGAGCTTTTTAGAAGTTCAAGGGACAGAGATAGTATTTGTGGAGGATTTGCCTGCAGCAGAGCAGTCCCTCATCCCTGTAGATTCCCTCATGGGCTGCCTTGGTTCAGCAGTACCTGAAAAGAGAGTCAAGCAGTGGCCCTGCACTGCATAGCCAGGTTTTCTCTGTCTTCATGGGGAGTTGTTTGAATTGTCTCATGCTCTGGCCTTAGACCTTGGGTCCATGCCAGGACATGTTGGAGGGGACAGGTAGAAGAATCACACATTAATTCCTAGGTCAGTGCTTAAACTGGCATCACATGGTGTTTTTTTTGTAGGGACCCACGGGAAAGACTTCATGTCTCAGTTACCAGGACATTTCAATTCTTTCTAAATGTCTACCTTATTTTCTATTTTATGAGCACTAAGAGTTCTGACAATTAAATTCACAAATATGCCTCCATGTGCTTATGTTGGCAGCACTGTACAAACAACTCGGTAAGGTTTCATGACCTTGGTGTATCAGTGTCTCACAGCTGTGTTCGTGTTGATGTGTGGCAGTGTCTTGCTGAATGACGTTCACGACTGGTGTTGCATGTGTTTATGTGCCATTGCAAAAATGTTGGAGCTTGAATTAGAGCAACGGACAAACATTAAATTTCTGTTAAACTTGGCAAGAGTGGAAGTGAAATCAGGGACATGTTAGCCCAAGTTTATGGGGATAATACCATGAAGAAAACAGCAGTGTACAAATGGATTAAATGTTTTTCTGAGGGAGAGAAAGCATTACTGATAAAGAGAGGTCACAATGGCCAGTAACAAGCAGAACGCATTAAAACATTATAAAAATTGGTAAAATTATGCATCAAAATCATCAGCTGACTGTGAGAAGCATAGCAGACCAAATAAACATCGATAGAAAAACAGGAAAATCTTAATTGAAAATCTTGTCATGAAAAAGGTATGTGCAAAAATGGTCCCAAAGGAGCTCTTGCATCACAACAATGCACCAGCTCACATGGCACTGTCTGTGAGGGAGTTTTTAGCCAGTATGCAAATAACTATATTGGAATACCCTCCCTACTCACCTGATCTGGCCCCCAATGCCTTTTTTCTTTACTAGAAGATAAAGAAATTATTGAAAGGAAGACATTGTGGTGACATTCAGGACAATACAATGACAGCACTAATGGTCATTCCAGACAAAGAGTTCTAAAATTGCTTTGACAGGTGGACTAGGCACCGTCATTGGTGCATAGCTTCCCAAGGGGAATACTTCAAAGGTGACTTGGTGATATTCAATAATGAGGTATGTAGTACTTTGTCTACTATGAGTTTGTGAACTTAATTGTCAGATCTCATATAACTAGCAAGTAGCCATGTTTCCATGCAATACTAATTTTTCTACAAAACTGAAATGCAAGGGCTCTGCCTAGCTGACCCCATGTAGTATGCATTCACAGCACTGGCTGGATGACTTTGACCCCCATCTGCCTGTCCCCAGGTTCCTTTGGCCGTTAATTTTGTTATCCCACATATTTATTTTTACAAAAGGCCTCAAAGTCCTTACTGATCTAAATAGCCTTACAAAACTAGACGGTTTTTTTAACTTTAGAGAATAAAATATTATTAACTTTTCTAGGGCTTTTTAAAGAAGGTGTGCACCCTGGAGATTCTCTAGAACATTTTACCTGGTACATGGACATGCATTTTAAAAGTTTAAGTACTCACATACTAACTTTAATATATTTTAGGACATGCACATTCACATACACATATGTGCATATGTTTAATTAAGCCTATGATCCCATAAATAGTATTAATTAAGGCAAAGTCAAAGTAGGTAGCACTCATTTACATTTTTTAAAATGAAGTCAATTTAAAGATTCACAGGCGGTGTCAAAAATATGCACACATTTTAAGCGATGTCATCTATGTATTCGTTTTTGAAGTTGAATTAGATTATGGTAGCAATGTGTCGTATGATGTTCACTCAATCTTGCTGCTGCCATTTTCTGTGACTGTCCCACCTGTCTTATGGTGATGCTAGCATTCATTTGATCAATGCCATCTTTTGAGTGAGCATCATACTTAATGTGTGTGTACATTTTTTGACAACCTTGTCTATATTAAGTAGACTGAATTAAAGAAGCCGAAAGAGAGGCAAACATCATGAAGGACTTACTTGAAACTGGTAAGTTTATGAAATATAAATACTCCAACACAAAAAATTTCTACAACTAGTCAGAAACCATCGGGAATAATTTTTAGCACATGTGGTGTCCATGTGACATATCTGTGATATGGAGGTGCAGAAAAGTTGTAAGCCGAAAATGCAAAATGCCACGCCCAGGAAGTGCTGGTGCACCCTCAGCAGAGGCTGCGATGTCACCCTCAGACACAGCAGACTGTAAGGCAGACAGCACTCGGGACAAAGAGGCACTCCCCCATGACAAGTGCAGCAGTTGGACAGGAGGAGAGCTTGGTTACAAATGAGCACGTACTGAATCGCAAAGTCTCCAAAAAGATCCAGCAAACCCTGGCAAGGTAGCAAGGTGGACGCCCTCATGCAGTGAGTGGTATTGAGAAGGATGCCTTCGGCAGAGCTGGCCAGCGGCATGAACCAAGTCGCCTGGCATGAATTCGCACTGCATGCTTTGGGAGTTGTAAATGCTAAAACATGGAACAGAGATTGCTGTTATGGAGATGTTGGTGGATGAGGGTGTATCTGACAGCACAAGGGTTTTGAAAGCAAGTTGGGGCCTTCGATGTCGTCCCCGAGCGACTGAGGACCCTCCGATGTGCTGCTCACACAGGGGAGTGGCTTGATGTGGGTTTTGTTCTGGAAAGATGGGCCTGTGGGTGCGTGATTAGTCAATGCCCCGTTGCCTGAGGCATTGCAGCAGCTGGTGAAACACTCGCTGGTCACGTGACGGCAGAGCAGCTGCAGTCTGGAACAGAGTGAGAACTGGCATGGGGCTCTGTGAAGGCCCTTCTCGCTCTCTGCATCTAGATCAGTCCGGATTTTTAGTTTTTATTTGTTTTTTGTTTTTTTTTTTGAGATAGGGTCTTGCTCTGTCACACAGGCTGGAGTGTGGTGGCACAATCATGGTTCACTGCAGCTTCAAACTCCTGGGTTCAATTGATACCACTGCCTCAACCTTCCAAGTAGCTAGGACTATAGACATGTGCCACCATGCCTAGCTAACTTATTTTTTGTATAGACAAAATCTCATTGTATTGCCCAGGATGGTCTCAAACTCCTGGCCTCAAGCAATGCACCTGCCTCAGCCTCCAAAAAAACATCAAGGAGTACTATGATCAATTAGGCCACACCTGTCACACCTGTCGGCTGAGAGTAGTTGCCTCTGAGGCCCAGGAAGAGGGGAGGGTGGAGATGAGGAAACTAACTCTTCTCTAAAATAAAGTAAGACATAAAACGATTTAAGACTTCACTCCCCCC
>CAUYQG010131811.1:0-16607 GCA_963574415.1 Tarsius wallacei
GCCTGAGCCCGTGAGTTCGAGACCAGCCTGGGCAGGCGAAACCTCATCTCTACAATAAATCAAAAAAATCAGCCGGGCGTGGTAGCACGCGCCTGTAGTTCCGGCTACTCGGAAGGCTGAGGCGGAAGGATCGCCGGAGCCCAGCAAGTCGAGGCTGCGGTGGCCGGAAGTGGACACTGCACTCCAGTCTGGGAGATGGAGTGAGACGCCAACTCAAAAAAAAAATTAAAAAATAAAAATAAATAAAAATAAAGGAGGAGGCAGACTCTAATGCAGTTATATTTAGGAACTTCAACACCACACTCTCAGCATTGGACAGATCAATGAACTCCAAGTAAAATGAACCCAAAGAGACCCACACCAAGACGCATATAATAAAACTTCTGAAACCCAAGACAGAGAAACCACTCATCACATAGAAGGGCTCCTAAATAAGATGATGAGCAGATTTCTTACCTAAAACTTTGCAGTAGGCCGGTCTATTCTGAGTGCTGAAAGAAAACAAGCTGTCAACCCAAAATCCTACATCCAGCAAAACTGTCCTTCAGAAGTGAGGGACAATTAAAACAGAAAGCTAAGGGAGTTCATTACTGTTAGACCTGCCCTGCAAGAAATGCTTAAGGGAGTCCTGACAGGTGAAATAGAAGGACGCTAGACAGTAACTCAATGGCCGTATGGAGAAATGAAGATCTTGGGAAAGGTAAATACATGGGCAATTATAAAAACTGGCATTATTTTACCAATAGTCTGAAACTTCTACTACATGATTTAAGAGAATAAAACATTTTAAAATAAATAAATTTTAGTTTAAAACTATTTATTTTAAAATGTTTAAAACTTTTTTTTTGAGTCATAGTCTCTGTCGCTGCCCGGGCTGGAGTGCAGTGGCTATTTCAGGTAGGTGATATTACACCATGATTGTATACTGTTGGGTGGAGTCACAGCCACCACAGCCTTGACCTGTTGGGCTCAGGTGATCCTTTCGCCTCAGCCTTCTAAGTAGCTGTAACTACAGGCATGCGCCACCATGCCTGGCTAATTTTTTTGATTTATTATAGAGATGAGGTCTCACCAAGTTGCCCAGGCTGGTCTCAAACCCATGGGCTCAGGTAATCCTCTCACCTCAACCTCCCAAAGTGCTGGGATTATAATCGTGAACCATCACGCCCAGCCTTTTCCTTTTTTCTAATTGTAGAGATGAGGTATCACCAAGTTGTCCAGGCTGGTCTCTAACCCATGATCTCAGACAATCCACTCACCTCGGCTCCTCAAAGTGCTGGGATTATAGGCATGAGCCACCGCACCTGGCCTAAAAACATTTAAAGTAAAAATTTTTAGTTTGTTATTCCACATTTTGCTTTCTACATAATTTAAGAGATCAATGCATTTAATTATGTGGTGGGTTCATGCGTTGTAAAAGATATAATTTTGTGGCAACAGCTGAAAGGGGAGGGTATGGCTATGAAACAGCAAGGTGTGGGGTGTTATTAAAACTAAGCTGGTATAAATGTAAATTAGAGTATTATATAACCTTAAAGTGTCAAACGTAATTCTCATGGTAACTACAAAGAAACCACTCAATTTCACACTGAAGTACAGATTAACTGATACCAACTGTAAGAGAACAGCAAGATCACCATGAGCTGCAGTATTAGGGAAGGTTTTCTAAGAACAGCCAAGCTTGAGTCAGATTTTGGAGGATTTGGGTGATCAGAGAAGAACAGAAGTGCATTGCAGGTTGTGGGGAAAATGAGGAAAAATGAGAGGGGAGGTAATTCAACTGGGAGAAGATGTGTGTTATGAGTAGAAAGAAATAAGGTAGCACCATAGATGGACGTCCTTAAAAATAAGCAGAAGCTTTCAGACTTGACGTGGTCAGCAGTCAGACCTTTGTAGGTTCCAGAAGGGCTTGCTGACAACAAGCATTCATACTTCTCTCTTTCGATTTTGTTATGTGAATATTCTGTTCCTGTAAAAAGCTGAAATCATATCTGTTCAGTTCTCTGTCAGTGTATGAGGTACACATGACCCTAACTTATGTTTCAGCTGATAATTTTTTGACTTTACAATTAATTTATCAGAGTATTAAGCGCATTTTTGGCCTACGATATTTTTTACATACAGTGGTTTTATAAGGACCTAATACCATTGTAAGTCAAGATGTCTCACCAGGCATGGCGGTTCATGCCTATAAATTCCAGGATTTGGGGAGGCCGAGAGGGTAGGACTGCTTGAGACCAGCCTAGACAACCTAACAAGACTTTATCCCTGCAAAAAATAGCAAAATTAGCCAGGTGTGGCAGCACCCACCTGTAGTCCCATCTACTTGTGAGGCTGAGGCAGAAGGATTGCCTAAGCCCAGGAGGTCAAGGCTATGGTGAACGGTGATCATGCCACTGCACTCCAGTCTTGGCAGCAGAATGACTGTTGCCCGACTCAAAAAAAAAAAAAAAAGAAGAAGCATCTGTATTCTCTGAACTCAGAATGTGAAACTAAATTGAGGCTGTTAAACAGATGAACCCATATCCTCTTTACAGCAGCATAATTTTTTTTCTGAGTCGGAGTCTTACTCTGTCGCTCAGGCTGGAGTGGAGTGGCACACTCACAGCCACTGCAGCCTCAACCTGCTGGGCTCAGGTGATCCTTCTTCATCGCCCTTCCAAGTAGCTACAACTACAGGCATGCGCCACCACACTCAGCTAATTTTTTTTTTAATTTATTGTAGAGACCAGGTCTCGCCAAGTTGCCCAGGGTAGTCTCAAACCCATGGGCTCAGGCAGTCCTCTCGCCTATACCTCCCAAAGTGCTGAGATTACAGGTGTGAGCCATCGTGCCTGGCTCATCAGTATCACGTCTGAGACCAAAAATAAATTCTATTTTTATACAGAAACAGTTTTTCTATTTTAAAAAACTCTTCTTTATAGATGAAAACCCTCAACCTTTTTTCCAGGTCTCTCAGTGGCAGAAATATAATTAGCAGCCTTCCTGTGCTGAGAGCAATCATTACATTTTTTTGATTTTTAAAATATACTTTAGCATATTTCACTGTATACATTCTTTAATCAGAGACATGAGGGGAAGAATAGCATTTAGAATATCTGTACAGTGTATGTATAATTATCTTCTTTCTTGTTACCTTTATAGGTAGAAAACATCTAAAATCTCCTCAAGATGTAGAAGTTGACATCGTAGATGACACCTATGTCCTAAAGTGGAACTGGAGCAGTGAGTCTGTCAGGAATGTGACTTTTTCAGCAGAGTATCAAATGTATGTGATTCTACTTATTGATTTGCCAGAGTTACCTGAATAATTTTAATATTTCTAATACCATAATTTCTTTTCAGATTTGGGAAGCATTTGATTTTTCCATTTTTTAGAAATTTTATGTAACCTTGTTTTTCTAGAGAATTAGTCAAATTCATCTTTGGATGTTAAAAGCAAAAAGAGATTTGGGGATCAGGACAGTAGGGAGCTTTCCACACCCACAGCTGTACCT
The DNA here is from genome assembly GCA_963574415.1 of Tarsius wallacei. Lineage (NCBI taxonomy): Eukaryota > Metazoa > Chordata > Mammalia > Primates > Tarsiidae > Tarsius > Tarsius wallacei. Next base: position 3,498 of record CAUYQG010131811.1, read on the forward strand.
TCTGCTCTGGATGTTTCAGCTTCATTCAAAATAAATTGAGATCTGAACTAGAGCGTGTCTTGAGGATATGTCTCCCATATCCTCGAGTACCCCGAAGGCCTTGGGAAAGGCCACCAGGCTTCCAGTGGTCAGACTTTTCCTTATTTTCCTCATATACCCTAATTTAATTTTAGGTACAATTTATAAACATCAGTGCATTTCCAAAGATGTAATGTTCCTGGAGTTTCGATGCCTTCTCCTTAGTACTAACTTTCTACTTAGTAATTCAAGAAGATAGACAGGCAAGGATTTGCAGAAGAAAGGAATAAGGAAGGGTGCATGTTGCCTTCTAGTTGAGTGTTGGGACCCCATCTGCTAACCAACAAGCAGGCGATGAAGAAATAAGGTCTTAGGACCTCTCAAACTAGCATCCCACCAATTCAGCCACAGTCATGACACTATTATTCTACAATTGTGACTTAAACTAGGGTATTAATCTCGTAGCTTCTGTAATCATATGTGTATGCATATGAGGGGGGACCCAAAAAAAACCCTGAAATTTATTTATAAAAAATGGTGTATTTATTCTTACATGTTTAAACTTTTACTCACCTTCAAAGTACTCTCTGTTTGATGGAATATACCTATTGAGACACTTTTTCCACTGCTCAAAACAGTTTTTTGAACTTGCCAATTTTGATGCCTTTTAGTGCTTCTGCAATTTTTTGTTTTACCTCTTCCACATTGGTAAAATGTTTCCCTGTGATAGCTTTTTTCATAGGGAAACAACAAAAAAAAGTCACTTGGAACAAGATCAGGTGAATAGGGAGGGTAGGGCACAGGGGTTACTGCCATTTTTGGTCAAAAATTGCTGAACACTCAGCACAGTTTGGACAGATGTGTTTGTAAATCACCCATCACGAAATGGGTAAATGCGTTGAAAGAATCTCCAAAATAAAAATTCCCTGAAGCCAAACACAGCCTCTCACAACAATGCTAGCTAGTACACTGATACTGATGGGTTCCTAGAACACTTACCTAGGTGGAGAAGCCTGTACTATAAGGGGCCCACCCTCCAATATATCTCCCCAAAATAGCTTTTCTCAGAATTTATTGTTTAAAATTTTTTACCTCTAGAGATTTTTCTTTATATTGAACTTTGAGTTTTGTTACCAATTTTGTTATTTGCCCTAGTTTGGAATTTTTTACGAACAACTGTTTTAGGTAGAGCAAGAATTATTTCAGATACCCTTATTTAAAGTTACTCTTATAGAAGGGTTTAATATTTAGAATATACAAGAACTGAAACAATCAACAAAAAACACAGTCCCATCAAAAACTGGACAAAGGATATAAATAGACATTTTTCAAAAGAAGACATACAAATGGCTGACGGGTATATGAAAAAATGCTCAGGCCAAGCACAGTGGCTCGTGCCTATAATCCCAGCACTTTGGGAGGCTGAGGTGAGAGGATTGCCTGAGCCTACGGGTTCGAGACCAGCCCGGGCAACTTGGCAAGACCTCATCTCTACAATAAATCAAAAAATTAGATGGGCATGGTAGTGCACGCCTGTAGTCCTGGCTACTTGGAAGACTGAGGCAGAAGGCTTGTTGGAGCCCAGCAGGTCAACGCTGGGGTGACCGTGAGTATGCCACTGCACTCCAGCCTGGGCAACGGAGTGAGACTCCAACTCAAAAAAAAAAAAAGAAAAAGAAAAACGGTATGGAGATTTCTCAAAGAACTAAAAACAACTATCATTCGATCCAGCAATACCACTGCTAGGTATCTACCCAAAGGCAAAGAAATCATTATTATCAAAAAGATACCTGCACTCATATGTTTATCTCAGCACTATTCACAATAGCAGAGGTAGGGAGTCAATCTAAGTGTCTATCAGTGGATAATTGGATAAAGAAAATGTGGTATAGGCCGGATGCAGTGGCTCATTCCTGTAATCCCAGCACTTTGAGAGGTGGAGACGAGAAGATTACCTGAGCCCAGGGGTTCAAGAGCAGTCTGGGCAACTTGGTGAGACCTCATCTCTACAATAAATAAATAAATAAATTAGCCAGGCGTGGTGGTGCATGCATGTAGTTCCAGCCACCTGGAAGGCTGAGGTGGAAGGATTACCTGAGCCCAGCAGTCCAGGCTGCAGTAGCCATGAGCGTGCCACTGCACTCCAGCCTGGACAACAGAGTGAGATTCCTACTTAAAAAAATATTAATAGTTAAGAAAATGTGGGTCGGGCATGGTGGCTCAAGCCTGTAATCTCAGTACTTTGGGAGGCCAAGGCGAGAAGTTTGCCTGAGCCCAGGGGTTTGAGACCAGCCTGGGCAACTTAGTGAAACCGCGTCTCTACAATAAATCAAAACATTAACTGGGCATGGTGGCGCATGCCTATAGTTTCAGCTACTTGGAAGGCTGAGGTGGAAGGACCGCCTGAGCCCAATAGGTCGATGCTGCAGTAGCCACGAGTGTACATGCCACTATACTCCAGCATGGATGACAAAGTGGGTCTCCAACTCAAAAAAAAAAGAAAAGAAAATGTGGTGTATATATACACAATGGAATACTATTCACCTATAAAAAGAATGAAATCATGTCTTCAATAGCAACATGGATGGAACTGGAGGCTGTTACCTTAAGTGAAACAGTTCAGACACAGAAAGACAAACATCGCATATTCTCACCTATCAGTGGGAACTAAACAATCTACACATGTGGACGTAGAATCAGGAAACAGACTGTGGAGACTCAGAAGTTCAAGGAGGTGGAAGAGGGTGAATGATGAGAAATGAAGTCATACAATTATGTTATTCAGGTGATGGATACCCTAAAAGCCCTGAGTTCACCACTACACAATCTATGCATGTAAATTGCACTTGTACCCCATAACTTTATACATATAAAAAATAATAATTTAAAAAATAAAGAATAAACAATTTTTAAAAATAAAATAAAGTCACCTTTATAATAAAGAACAAAAACCCACAGACAATACTCTCACGCTCATGTTCCCTCACACATTATTGTTTATACTAAATTCTCTAAACCTGAGTAATCTCTTTTATCCTTCCATTATGACTTTAGCATCAACTGCGTCATTTCACTGTGTTCTTTTTTTTTTTTTTTGAGTCAGAGTCTCACTTTGTCACCCAGGCTGGAGTGCAGTGGCACGCTGCTCACAGCCAGCCACTACAGCCTCAACCATCTGGGCTCAGGTAATCCTTCCACCTCAGCCTTCCAAGTAGCTGGAACTACAGGCATGCCACCACACCAGGCTAATTTTTTGATTTATTGTAGAGACAAAGTCTCCCCATGTTGCCCAGGCTGGTCTCAAACCCGCATACTCAGGCGGTCTTCTCGCTTCTGCCTCCCAAAGTGCTGGGATTACAGGTGTGAGCCACCACGCCCGGCCCATTGTGTTCTTACTTTATTTTGTTCTGCTAACTTTATGAACAATTGCCTTGCAAAAATAAGTTATGGCAGACTGCAAGTTTATAGTGTTAGTGTAGTGTAGTATGGACTTAAGGCTGACTGCTTGTGTTTAAGTCCATTCTCTGTGTCTCAATTTCTTTATCTATTAAATGAAAATGATAACCAATATGGACACATATAATTTATCATTCAAACCAGGATACTTTTGAGGTTTTGGGGGGTTTTTTGTTTTTAAATTTTTTTTCAAATCCCCCTCCCCCTGTTTTGTTTTTTAGTATTTGGGGTACAATTCAGGGTTAGGTATACAAATGTTCATTATGCAGGTACTCTTGTTGATGAGGTATGTCCTTCTGCCCCCTGGCAGTTTCCCACTACTACCAGTTCTGCCCCCACCCTCCCCTGGCATTTTCCCACTGCTGCCAATCCAAACCAGGGTACTTTTGAAAGTGAAAGAGACACTTAAATTTTAGATAACAGGAGCAACAAACTTAAACCTGGACTACCCCAGGCAAACTGGGATGGGACACCCCAGTAATAAAATATCTAACTCAGGTTGTTCTGAGTATGCATTAATTGTATATGAAGTGCTCGAAGAATGACACAGAATAAGTGATCAATTGAAGTATAATTAATAGCAGCAGCAACAGGTATATTTTAGCATAATGTTTCTCAGAACATAGGACATATATCACTGGTAATGAATGAAACACAGATGAAGAAATAAACTATTAGGATTCCAGTGCCTTTAGAATATATATGACTTCAAATACCGGTGATTATAACTTACAACTAAAATTTATTATGATGTTTGTAATGTGTGATATCCATTCTTTCATTCAACAAATATTGAATATATTTCACACCACTCTTCTGGTGTTTTGAATACCTCAGTGAACAGGAGAGACAAAGATGGCATGGAGTTATATTATGAAACTGGTTTATGAAATGAATATGATACTGGTTACATATTCATAATTCTAATTCTGTTCTGAGCTAATCATTGCATGCGATAAAGTACTGTGGGTTTCTCTTAGAAAATATAAGAATAACCACCACTGCAATAGCTTAATAGTATGCAAAATCAGTTTTAATGGAGCTGGTATCTGCATCTCCCAGAACAGGAAGGACAGATTTCAAGGGTGAGGTTGGGTAGAGATCATACTAAGTTTTAAATTTTGGGTAAGGTTTTCTGTTCATAATGAGGGTTTCTGGATTTTTAGAAACAGATTCCTATGGGGGATTTTTTCAGTCTTAAGGTATTTTTAATACCAGCTGTAATCTCAGACCTCAAATAGGTAAAATGGAAGTAGAAACTGACCGAGAATTAAGTGTTTCATATGCTAATGTATATTTTTGGTAATTTCTTAAAAATGTTTTCTTTTTGAAAAAATAAGACCTGTGTTTGAGTCAACACTAAAATTATTTTAATATCATCTCTGGTTTCTAATATCTAAATAATCTTTAAAATGACACCTATACTATTATTAAAAATAAATCAGCTAATGAGTTATGCTTAACAAAAATGCCTTCTCAGAGGAGAGCTTCTCTGCCTGGTTTAAGTCAATGAGCAAACATCTCGAAGTCTTCCACGTTTATTTTCTTCCACTGTCCTCTTCCCCCTTGTAGCAATGGGTTCCTTCTGCTTTGGGTACTCCATGCCCACTTGATTTCTTCATCTGTTTGCTCTCCTTTCTAATATCAATCACTTCAGCTTTTTGATTGGCCAGTTCCACTTTGAAGAATGTATTTGCTTATGTAAACATTTTACATTTTTTGTTTTTGGTGATATAATAGAAGAAATTAGAAATTATGGAGACTAGCAAGAAGAAGGAATGGCTTGGTTTTAGAAAAGGCAGAGGAAACCCTGAAACCATTCTGATTCTAGATCTTTCTTAGGGAAGTAAGTGTATTCAGGGAAGGAGGTCAGAAAGGAACCATCCAATCCAGTTCCAGTTCCCAAATTTTCAATAAGGAAAATAAGATCCAGAAACACAAAACAGTTTGCCAGAAGTTACACAACTTTTTTTAAGAAAGCCAGGCTGGGCGCCGTGGCTTATGCCTGTAATCCCAGCACTTTAGGAGACCAAGGTGAGAGGATTGCCTGAGCCCATGGGTTCGAGGCCAGCCTGGGCAACTTGACAAGACCTCATCTCTATAATAAATCAAAAAATTATTTGGGTGTGGTAGCATGTGCCTGTAGTTCCAGCTATTTGGAAGGCTGAGGCGGAAGGATCGCCTGAGCCCAGCAGCAAGTTGAGGCTATGGTGGTTGTGAGCATGCCACTGCACTTCAGCCTGGGCGACAGAGTGAGACTCCAACTAAAAAAAAAGAAAGCCAACACACTAAATCCACATTTACCTTATGAGCTATTTCTTTCTCTGCTGTCTTGATATCCTCATGCAACTACCCACAAAATTATTTTTAAAGGACTGTATATTTAAATTCTACTTTTTTATGGGCTTCGCAGCAACTCGGATGGATTTAGAGTCCATCATACTCAGTGACCTATCACAGAAACAAAGAACTGAGTACCACATGTTCTCACTCATAAGTGGACCCTGAACATTTATCATAATACTACATGAAAGAGATTGGCAGGAGTGGGTCACTGCCAGGGGAAGGATGGGGGAGCACATAATACTAATAAGGATATCTGATCTCAAACCAGGCAAAAAGAGGACTAATGGGAGGCCCAAACTTCACCTGTACAATGATCACTTACGTTCCTAACCCTGAATTGTACCCCACATTCTTTAAAATTAAAAACATAGCTGGGCATGGTAGTATGCATCTGTAGTTCCAGCTACTTGGAAGGCTGAGGTAGAAGGATCACTGGAGCCCAGCAGGTCGAGGCTGCGGTGGCCGGAAGCATTCTACTGCACTCCAGTCTGGGCGACAGAGTGAGACTCCAACTCAAAAAAAATAAAAATTAAATTAAAAACAAAAAAGGGCCGGACTCGGTGGCTCAGCCTGTAATCCTGCACTTTGGGAGGCTGAGGTGAGTGAATTGCCTGAGCCCGCGGGTTCGAGACCCACTTGGGCAACTTGGCAAGCCCTCATCTCTACAATAAATCAAAAAATTAACCAGGGGTGGTAGTGCGCACCTGTAGTTCCAGCTACTTGGAAGGCTGAGGTGGAAGAATCGCCAGAGCCCAGCAGGTCAAGGCTGCAGTGGCCAGAAGCGGCCACTGCACTCCAGTCTGGGTGACAGAGTGAGACTCCAACTCAAAAAAAAACCAAAGAACAAAAAAGCTTATACTAAAAAAAAAATTCTACTTTATATATAATAACTTGGTTTATATGCATTGAAAAATAGTGAAAGGTTGTATACTAAAATGTTAACAGGACATTAACTCAAATAGAAGAAATAACTACTTAGCCTAGCTTTATAATAGTAAATTGGAAATGTATTGAACGTTCTTTTGTGCTTGTGCATATGCTCATTCATTCATTTGCTTTTTTACTTTAAAGGTCTGAGACAGATAATTGGATAGAATTGCCTGGGTGTCAATATATTACTAGTACCGAATGCAACTTTTCTTCACTAAAGCTGAAAGATATTTATGAAGAAATTAAATTGCGTATAAGAGCAGAAAAAGGAAACAACACTTCTTCATGGTATGAGGTTGACTCATTTACACCATTTCAAAAAGGTAAGAAAAAGTTGCTAGCTGAAATGCATTCCTTAGTAAATAGTGTCAGAACAGTTCCCTTTCCAAGCATTCATTTGCATGATGTAACATCTTCCATTAAAAAAAAGATTCCTGTAAACCTCTGTCTTTCTCCTACTATGGCCCCATTTTTCTGCTTTTCTTGTAATAGTGGTTTCAAAAAAGTCCTTAAATCCCTTTCAGAGGGTCCATAAAGACACAGCTATTTTTATGATAATTCTTAGACTTATTTGCCTGTTTTGTTTTCATTGTCTTTTGTATACACAGTGGAGTTTTTCAAAGGAGGCTGTTTGATGTATGATGTAGTGAGTGGTTTAATACCATCTGAGTTCCCAGCCCTCTTTATCACTCAGCTTTTCTTGAAACACTTCCTTTGCTGGATCTCTGGGACACTGCCCTTCCTGGTTCTCCTTCTGTTCCTTGGTGGCTCCAGTACCAGTTTCTTCTCATCTCCCAGACTTTCCATGTTGGCTGGTACAGGGCTCAGTCGTTGAGCCGATTCTCCTTCTGGGCTCACCCCACTGGTTGTCTTCTGGCTTTCCAAACCATCTAGATGCTCTTGACTCCCAGAAGTGACAGGGACATGTGAAGCACTCAGAATCATTTGTTGAATGAATGTTCAGGCGTTTAAGAATAAAGTTACATGATAATTGTTTTGACGTTTACAGCTCAAATTGGCCCTCCAGACGTACATTTAGAAGCTGAAGATAAGGCAATAATAGTAAACATCTCTCCTCCTGGAACAGTTGATAGTACCATGTGGGCTTTGGAAAGTTCAAGCTTTGTCTATAGCTTAGTTTTCTGGAATAACTCAAGTGGAAAAGTAAGCATTTTTTTACCTTCATTTAATTGATGTGAAAGAAAAATTAGGTGCATTAATTCTAAAATTTGACTTTATGCTTTTTTAAAGAACCAACTTCTATTTTTTTATTATAGATCAGGACTGAAGATATTTATTCCAGAAGTAAAATTCATAAACTCTCACCAGAGACTACTTATTGTTTAAAAGTTAGAGCAAGCCTACCTTTGCCGTCAGTTAAAGTTGGTGTCTATAGTCAAGTATATTGTATAAATACCACAGGTAAGGAGGACATTTTGCTTTAGAGTTAATAACTGTAAATACAGATTGACAGTATATTAATTTTGGCATTTCTCCCATATTTGCTGAAGCTTATCTGACAGTTTAATAGATATTAAAACAAAAGCATTATTAACAACATTTATGAGGTATGACAATTAAGTTCACAAACTCATTCTAGAAAAGTGCTACATGCCTCATTGTTGAATATCACTGTGGTCACCTTTGAAGTACTCCCCTTGGGAAACTATGCACCAACACCAGCTCATAGTCCACCCGTCAAAGTAATTTTGGAACTCTTTTTCTGGAATGGCCGTCAGAGCTGTCGCCATATCACCCTTGATGTCCTGAATATCATCAAAATGTCTTCCTTTCAATATTTCCTTTATCTCCGGGTAAAGAAAAGGCCATTGGGGGCCAGATCAGGTGATTAGGGGACAACTATGTTCCAATACAATTATTTGTTTACTGGCTGAAAACTCCCTCACAGACATTGCTGTGTGAGCTGGTGCATTGTCGTGATGCAAGAGCTCCTTCAGGACCATTTTTGCACACACCTTTCTCATGCTAAGACTTTCCTAACTGTTTCTCTATCAATGTTTATTTGGTTTGCTATGCTTCTCACAGCTGATGATTTTGACGCATAATTCGGCAGACTTCTTGCAGTGTTTTTATTTGTTTTGCTCATTACCAGCCATCCTGATCTCTTTATCAGTGACGCTTTCTCTCAGAAAACATTTAATCCATTTGTACACTGCCATTTTCTTCATGGCATTATGCCCACAAACTTGAACCAACATGTCCCTGATTTCACTTCCACTCTTGCCAAGTTTAACAAGAAATTTCATGTTTGTTTTTTGTTCTGATTCAAGCTCTAACATTCTTGTGATGGCACACAAAAACATGCAACAACAATAATGACCACCACTCAGCAAGGCACCACCATACGTCAACACGAACACAACTGTGAAGCAGTGATATACCAAGGCTATGAAACTATACCTGAGTTGTTTGTACAATGCTGCCAATGGAAGCACACAGTGGCAAGTTCACAAACTGAATTGTCAGACCTCATATATAAGCAAAAAAATGGTTACAAGTAAATAATAATGAAAATTAATTCCACCTAAAAGTCCAAATATTTTTTAATGACAAAAACTTTTCATTTTTTCAGAATCCACAAAAACAGGGGAGTTAGCTAACTGTTGATTTCTGCAAGGCGGGGGAAGGTAGTTGCTAGTAGATGGTTAGTCTTCCCAAAGGTACTCCTTTATCAATGAAATGTTAAAACATGAAAGCATCCTGATACATTTAGTCAGTGACATCTTGCCAATAGGTAAGGTCAAGGGTAGGAGCTGGACTTGTTTGCTTTTTTTTTAGTTGGAATTTCACTCTGTCATCCATCCAGACTGGAGTGCAGTGGTACAATCACTGCTACCGCAGCCTCGATCTGCTGGGCTCAGGCAATCCTTCTGCCTCAGCTTCCCGAGTAGCTGGAACTCCAGGTACATGCCACTACACTGGCTAATTTTTTAATTTTATTGTAGAGACAAGTTGCCCAGGCTGGTCTCAAACCCCTGGGCTCAGGTAGTCCTCTTGCCTCTGCCTCCCAAAGTTCTGGGATTACAGGTATGAGCCACCACACGTGGCCTGTTAGTTTAATTATAAATTTAATATGCTTTATTTTTTAAATCAAACAGTACAGAAAGGTTTAAAGTGAAGTCCTTTCCTGCCTTCTTACCCCCAGTTCTGCTTACCAGAGATGAGCATTGCTTAGCAATTTGTGTAGATTCTTTCATACATTTTTTTCAGAGCTTATATAAGCAACAGACCCACAGTTGTTTGGGTTTTGTTTTTTAAGCTAAAAAATAAAATCCTGCTAGACGTATTTTTGCAACTTCCTCATTTAACCCAATATATTGAGGATATCATTCCATATCAGTTCATAGAGATCGGTTGCATTCTTTTATTTTATTTGTTTATTTAGAGCAAGACCCTGTTCCCCAAAAAATTGCACTTGTAAATGGCTGCATAGTATTACATTGTGTGAATATAAACCATAACTTATTCAACAATTACTTTATGATGATAAATGTAAGCCTTCATCTTTTTGCCCGTGCTGTTAAGAATTCTTGCCATATATTATCTCACCAAGTTACAAATGTATGCTGTTTTATGTATTGTTTGAATTCTAGCTGAAGATAAACTACCTCCACCAGAAAATCTTGAAGTCGATGTTCAAAATGAGAACTATGTTCTTAAATGGGATTACCCACATGCAAACATGACCTTTCAAGTTCAATGGCTCCAGTAAGTTCTGTTCTGTAGATTTTCTTGTACACCGTTTGTTTTGATCATGATTTTTGTCCTTCTGCTTCAGCCACCTGCAGCTTCTTAGAGACAGAATGACTGGCTGAAAGGTAGGTATGATATATTGGAAACTGAATTCTAACCCCAGTTCTGCTAGTAACTAACTGGATGACATTGAGCTCATCGCTTAACCTCTGTGTGTCTCTGAGATGTATCCTGAGATCTAGGGTTCTTACTGGCTTTTTTTTTTTTAATGTGACTAATTGCATGCATTATTTCCCCAGTCTGGAGTACTTGACACTTAATACTTGGACCTGATCTTTTCTTGGAACTCACTTCTATGAGTCCTTGAAATAATCTCAGTCCATTCAGTCTGACAGTCTTCCCATTTCTTTATTGTTTTAGTGGTTTTGACACATTTTATTAGCGATTACTATAGTGGGAAATTAAAGAAAGTTGGAGAGTACTATGTTCTATGTGGTTGGCTAGCCAAATATGCGTGAAATCTAGGTACTGCTCAAATAAATGAGGACTGGCAGGGCATGGTGGCACACGCCTGAAGTTCCAGCTATTCAGGAGGCTGAGGTGGGATGGTTAATTGGACCCAGGAGTTCAAGGCTGCAGTGCGCTGTGATCACACCTGTGAATGTCACTGCAATTCAAACTGGGCGACATAGTGAGAAGCCCCCACCACCTCGTATCTAAAAAAAATTCAAAAATCAATGAAAGAAAGCTGCCTATAGTTTATATTGTTTGGGAAATTGTAAGGGATGATTAGAGAGGGAGAAGAGAAAAGGAAAATAAAGTGGAAAGAAAAGTGGGTTACGGGGGGGAAAGGGATAGAAACAAATATATATACTACTATGATCAATTTTTCTCCATTGTTTAGTGTTAATTTTGAACCAAGGGTAGCTGGTAAGATAGAAACTCATTCACATGCTTGTGTGCCCCACAGTACAGATGTAACCCACAGACTGATCAGGAAGCTGTTGGTGATGTGATCTTTTGTTATATTGCACTTTCAGAAGTGTATCAATAGTAGGGCCAGAGGGTAGGTAATGATGGGTATTTCTGATGGCTGGTCTCTGAACTTCATTTGGTACTTAGCACACTGTAGAAAGCACCAAAGAGATGTAAGGATGCAACAGAATAAAGCATGTGGTTCTGGAAATCCCAGGCCGTCAGCTACATTGCACAGTGTTGTGTGACGTAGTCCTAAGGTATGGTATACAAATTATAAGAATTACAAGCTGGGCACGGTGGCTCACGCCTATTATCCCAGCACTTTGGAAGGCTGAGATGAGAGGATTGCCTAAGCCCACAGGTTTGAGACCAGCCTGGGCAACTTGGTGAGACCTCATCTCTACAATAAATCAAAAAATTAGCTGGGCATATTGGCATGTGCCTGTAGTTCCAGCTACATGAAAGGCTGAAGCGGAAGGATCGCCTGAGCCCAGTAGGTCGAGGCTGTGGTGGCCGTCAGCGTGCAGCAGAATGAGACTCCAACTCAAAAAAGAAAAAAAAAAAAAGACAGAAACAGAGAATATAAAGGTGCATAAGGGCTAGAGAGATCAAAAAGCCCTTTGGAAGGAGATGAGATATGAACAAGGCCTTGATTTTTAATTGAGAGTTTTTTTTAAGTAGACAAGTATGAGATGTTAGCTTTCTATTTCTGTAGCAAATTACTGTAAGACTTTGCAGCTATAAAAAACAGCTGTTTGTTGCCTCCAAGTTTCTGTGAATCAGGAGTTCAGGCATGGCTTAGCTGGGTCTCCTGCTAAGCAATCGAAGTATCAGTTCATAAAAGACTCAGGGTCCTCTCCTAAGTCATGTGTTGGCAGGATCTCTTTCTTGCAGCTGTAGAACTCCTGGTAGCGTGCTTGAAGGCCCTCTTTTAAGGGGCTTATCTGATTAGGTAAGGCCCTCCCAGGATAGTTACTCATTTGTTTAATCCGGCATCTACTAATTTGGGACCTTAATTACATCTGTAAAATTCCTTCCCATCTGCCTTTAGTGCAGCCTTATCATAGGAGGAAGGGTGTCTATCATGTTTACAGGTTCTGCCCAAACTCAAGGGGAGATTATTATACAGGATGTGTATACCAGGGGGCAGGAATCTTGGAGGCCATGTAAGAATTATGCCTACTCCAGTGGGGGAGGATATCCTTTTATGGTAGCAGAACATTTGGGCATGAGGGAACGATGAGAGAGAAAGTTGAATAAGTAGGATGGGACTAGACTAGGCTCAGCCTCAGGCTGCCCTACAGGCTTTGGGGGATTTCCTGTTGGTTTGATAGGTAACCTGAGACACATTTGAGCAGGGTGCATATGGCGACATTGGTTTTTTTTGTTTTTGTTTTTGTTTTTTTTTAATTTTTTTTTATTATGGTATTATGGGGTACAGTTAGGGGTTAGGCATACAAAAATGCTTCGTTCAGGCACCCTTGATGATAAGAGGTGTCTCCCCATCCCCAGACAGATATTTATCATCATTAATCCCATCGCCCCCCCCCCATAGTTTCCCACCACTGTCAGTCATTTTCTTGTGGTAGTACATTGGATGATCAAGGTCTACTATATGAGTGAGAACATGTGATACTTAGTTTTTTGTTTCTGTGAGAGGTCACTCAG
>CAUYQG010131815.1:0-29287 GCA_963574415.1 Tarsius wallacei
GAACTACCATACCCGGCTAATTTTTTTATTTATTGTAGAGATGAGGTCTCGCCAAGTTGCCCAGGCGGGTCTCGAACCCACGGGCTCAGGCAATCCACTCACTTCAGCCTCCCAAAGGCGCGGGATTACAGGCTGAGCCACTGAGCCCGGCTACGATGATGTATTAACTAACAGGGTAAGCTCTGGAGTTTGCCTGGATCTATATCCTGGTTGCATTACTTATTAGCCTTATGACTGTGGACAAATTACTTCCATTTTGTGTCTTTTGTTTCCTGATTTGTAAAACAGGGATATAAATTGTGTCTACTATATAGGACTGTTGCCTATCAGATGAGTTAACACAGAAATTACTTGGCCTGATAGTTGGCACACAATGAGTACCCAATGAGTACTAGTGGTTAGTACGACACTTATAAGGAATAATTTAAAATTTAGAGAGAACACAAAATAGAAGCTTTCTTTTAATAAATGATCAATAACACAAACTTTAGTTTTATATTCTTGCCAGCAATCAAGGCAGAGATAGAAAGGAAATAAAAACTAAAAAAATGAAGGGACAGATTCAGAAAAGCACTGAAGTAAAATGAAATCATAAAAGGAGAGGAAAAGACACAGAGGGAAAGAAACATTGGTTTAAAAAATGTAGCCAGGCTCGGTGGCTCAGCCTGTAATCCCGCGCCTTGGGAGGCTGAGGTAAGTGGATTGCCTGAGCCCGTGGGTTTGAGACCCGCCTGGGCAACTTGGCGAGACCTCATCTCTACAATAAATCAAAAATCAGCCAGGCGTGGTAGCGCATGCCTGTAATTCCGGCTACTCGGAAGGCTGAGGCGGAAGGATCGCCGGAGCCCAGCAGGTCGAGGCTGCAGTGGCCAGAAGTGGCCACTGCACTCCAGTCTGGGCCACAGAGTGAGACTCCAACTCAAAAAAAAAAAAAAAAAAAGAAAAAAAAATGTGTATATGTATATAGTTGTTATATATATAGACATAAATAGGTACTTGCCAACGAGTAGGAAGTCCTTCATTCCTGATGACAAATTGTATTGTTATGGATAATAATTTCAAAATAATTCCATAATATTTTCAGAGAGGGCAAGCATAGTTATGAACAGCCCTACGTGTAATTATATAAAAAATAATAGTTTTAAGGAAGTATTGGACAGGATAAAATTTTCCAGTGGTATTTCCACTTAATTCTTTAAAATTATTTGTATTCTGTTAATGATCTGCATAATCAAGAAACTACAAAAATGACCAATGGGATGTCTAAGAGAGTCTCTTCTGTGAAAAATAACATGCACAAGCACTGTGGCTAAACTCTTGTTCTCTCAGTCCAAAGCAATGTTCTTAAGACCTTTATTTCCTTGGAAACAGATGTCCTTCAAATTTGCCCTGTGGAAAGATCCACCTCTCACTACGAAGCTGAGCTCTAGAGAGAAGGGAAAGCACCTCTGGATTTCTGCAAGGCGACATCTGATTTTAATCTTAGCTATCTCTTAAAAACTTCAGGCAAATCAATTTACGAAAATTTAAAAAGACAGTGTTAACCATTAATCCTAGTTCTGGAGAAAACTAGGATTAAAGAAAGCAACAACTGGCTAGATGATATATATTATGATAAAAGAAAATCGGCTGGTAATTATGTACAGAGTAAGTTTACACTGTTAATTTCTGTAGCTAAATCTGTTTTAACTAAGTTGAAAGAGTGAATCAGAAAATAAACATTTAAGCTAACATCTAAGGCTATATGAAACATTTGTTTTCAAATATTAGACTGCAGACACTTCCTTACCTCAAAGTCATCATCATCTCCCTCAGTGTAATGTGCATGGTTGTCTGGATTGTTCACCTTGTCCAACAGTTCAACTGCTAGAGCTCGAGAGAGACCTGGCTGCCCAACAAAAGTATGCTAAGTAAAAAACAAAACAAAATAAAACTGCATGAGTATGCCATTACATCTTGGCTTATAGAAAATGTTGTCTCTAGTTTTTCATTTGGTAACCAGCAAAGACAAGTATATAGGAATCTACTGACATAAATAAACTGAACACATATCAGCAAAAATACTAATCAGAGAATCCATAATTACATATTATGTATGATAAAACTTTTAGGGTAAATTTAGAACATGAATAATTTGTAGGGTAAATTTAGAACATGAATTATTTCCCTACATAAACTTATCTAATCTATATTAAGTCGTAAAATTAAAACTTTGGCTATACCAATGACACTCATTATTCACTATACTGATATGCAAATGAAAATTGTGATGTGGTCCATAACCGCTATAAGAAAAAAAGCATGTATATTTTACATTTGCATACATTTAATTATGTAAAATTAGGTTAATGCACAAAGACATATATAATTAAATACTGACATTAGAATAAAGATTTCTTAGGTTATTGTAATCATAGACTTTTTGTAAATTAAAAGTATTTCACACACACATAGACACACAAAGCATCCTATAAATTTACACGAAAAGCAATTAATTTAGATGGCAGCAACATTTTTAAGAGTTTTCTCCAAGGCAAGGGTCAGCAAACTACAGCCCACAGGCAAAATCTGGCACCCCTCCTCTTTTTGTAAATAAAGTTTTACTGGGTACTAAAACTTGACTCATTTGTGTATACTGTCTATGACTGCTTTTGTGCTACAATGGCAGAACTCAGTAGTTGTGACAGAGAATATATGGCCCACAAAGTTGAAAAGATTTACTACCTGGTCCCTTACCAAAAGCTTGCTGACCCCTGCTGTAAGAGATTACTGACGTTTTTATATTAAAAATTTAAATACTTTTGTTCTAGTGATATGTCTAATTACTGCATGACTACAGATAAAAACCCTCTGTAATTTCAATGACTTACAGTCAGAAGTCTTTCAGCAGTTGGTCTTTTTTTGGGGTTTTTGGTTAGTGCTATTTTGACAAAATTATGGAATGTTGATGACCTTCAAATAAAAAGAGACGTACAAAAATATTTCACAACTATTAGTTTTTTGATGTTACTAAATAAAATTAACTTAGGAGTAGTTAGAAAGTCTAAAACATAATTTTTTTCTTAGGCCTTTTAGTTCTATATAAAGCCAAAAACTGAATCCAAAGTACAGTATATTCCTTGGATACATCAGTGTTAGTTTTGTCTCTTAAGGAAAATGTAATTAAGTGACACAACAGTAATATGCAGCCACTAAATATCACACCAACAGCTAGAAATGGGTAGACTGTGTCATTTATATGTTTACATACTTCTTTTCTAGGTACTACACTTAGGAGTCAAAATGTCCTTTTCTCGTTGCCTGATTTACATAGCATGTAAATATTGTACTATACCGAGAGTTAGATGGTATGGAGGGTAGCATGGGTCATGTAAAAGATTATTTAAATCCTAAAGAGGCTATTAAAGTTCTTAGAAAAGAGGACAAAGATGGGGGAATGATTATAGCTACTAGAAGGGTTTTCTTGCCAGCTGCATTGATGAAATGGGGAAAGGGAGAAGACATAAATTAAAGGCATAACGTTTTGATTATTAATAAATGACAAAAAAGGGGTTTCCACCAGTGCCAAGGATTCACTGAAGGAGAGACTGGACAAGAATGAAAGAAATGAAATAACTTTAGTGGTCAGCAATGACAATAACCAAAGAGCATTCTCTGCAGAGAAATCAAATCACTGCATCACATCTGGTGGCTTGTGACAAGAGACAACACGGAGTCAGACAGTATCTGAGATTGGCAAAGGCTCTCCAACAGTAATAACTGCTCTGGAATCTGACTATGAATTTGGCTAAGAGTCATTCATCCTGAATAAATATCAGTCATTCTTGCCATAAAGCCCGTTAGTTCCAAATGCCTAGAAACTTAGGGCAGCAGGGAATAGGAAGAAACCAGTGTCAATACAAAGGCTATAATCATAGCTAACTACAGCCTTGAACTCCTGGGCTCAAGTGATCCTCCCTTTTCAGCCTCCCAAGTGCTGGGACTACAGGTGTGCAACACCACTTATAGCTAATTTTTTGATTCTTAGAGATGGGGTCTCACTAAGCTGCCAAGGCTAGTCTCAAACTCCTGACCTCAAGCAACTCTCCCACCTCAGCTTTCCAAAGTACTGGGACTACAGGAATGAGCCACTGTGGTCAGCCCTTGTAAATTCTTTTACTTCCACAGTGTGATTTGCCCTTCATTCCTGGCATCCCCAGAATGGCCTGACTCCTAAATAAAACTATGCCTAGACAGGCTACTGAAACATAAAACAATGGTTTACAACTTTTTTGGGGGAGGGGCCTCTTAGAATCTGAAATAAGCTATGAACTTTCTCCCCAGAAAAGTGGATACACATACAGAATTTGGGCGGGGGGAAGCTCCTAGACCCTCAAGAGATCCATGTAATCTAGACAAAGAATTCTAGAATTTAAGAACTTGGAAACTTATTTACATAACTTCTTTTATTAACGTACACTTAATATGTATGGGAACATATTGCCAGAAAAATAATTTTCAACGTTTATTATCCTCTTGATGACATCTTTATGAACCATAATGATAGGTAAACTGCTTAACTTCTTAAGAGAAAAAAGAGATTAGGATGAAAATAAGTTATACACTTTTTGAGTATTATGAAGGAAGGCAGAGGAAAAACCAATTGTGACTGATTTTAAGTGTCATAGTATCTGGAAATCTTTTCATATCACTTTCTATGAAAATCAATATGGAATTAATAGAAGTAAAGGAATTCAGGGCAAAACAGATAAATTTTCAAATTCTTAATATATTCATTTAAAATCCTTTCCTCACCACATCTCTTACCTAAGCTGCCAAAAAGCTAAGAAAATGAGTTTTATGAGAACACTGATTATAAAGAAATACTAACCAGAAAATAAACCTAGATCCTTGCCATAGCTCTGCGAGTAAACTAGCTGTGTGACTTTGGGCAAACTGCTTAATGCCCCTTTGGGCTTCAGTTTCATCATCTGTAAGCTAAGCAAACTGAACCTGTGTCCCTTTCAACTGTAAAATTCTATAAAATCATGTATGCTTTAACTCACCATTTTGTTTTGTCCTTTAGTTTTGGAGGCTGAAAATTACTTTTTGACATTAAGAAGAGAGCCCTGAAACAAAAATTCCAGTTAAAGAACAATATAAAAAATACTTTTATTGCTACATCTAACAGTCAAACTGAATATTCTATAATGAATTTATACAAGACTACCACATATACAGGCAATGATGAAAACCGATTGGGGATATGGAAAGTAAATTGTTTATATTTTAGATAGCCTATGAAAAATTTCTCCTTGCTTTAGAGAAGATCTTTAAATTTCCAACATACCCTTATTCACAAAGCAAGCCTACTAGAGTTTTATCATCATGCTACCACATATATAACTGGTATTATATCTTAAGCACATGTCTATATAATTGTATATTATTGTATAACACACAGAGAAAATATGCTACTCTAACATGAGGTTGTATGTTTAACCAAAGACTGTCCTCTATGTTTTGGGTATATAAGCAAATTACATACACTGATTTATAAGTATTTCACTTTCCCCTAAGATTTTATTAATAACCATGTAATTGTAAATAGCGAGAACACCTCATTGGATGCAGATCAAACATAGGTGGCTGAAGTTCTCCAAGTTCAATTGCTGTTATTCCTACTGCCCAGATATCACAGAGTTGGTTGTAGCCACCATTCTTCTCCACTGCTGCAACTTCTGGGGCCATCCTAGAAGGAATCAATGAATAAGGCATTTTATTTTTACAAAATGATATGAATTTGCTACTTCTTGGTATAACCACTAGACTTGCCGGAGAGACAGAGACTGAGGGGTGTTCAGTAGGAAAGAAAAAACTTGATTAAGTAAAGACTTAATCAATCTTTCTCTCTCTCTCACACACACACACTTTAAAAATCCATTTTTTTTAAGAGTCAGAGTCTCTCTCTGTTGCCAGGGTGGAGTGTAGTGGCATAATCACAGCTCATTGTACCCCTGAACTCCTGGCCTCAAGCAATCCGGCTGTGCCTCAGCCTCCCAAGAAACTGAGGCTACAGGTTTGTGCCACCATGACCAGCTAATTATTTTTATTTTCTGTAGAGACGGGGTCTTTCTAGGTTGCCCAGGTTGGTCTTGAACTCCTAACCTCAGGTGATTCTCCTGCCTTGGTCTCCCAAAGCACTAGAATGATATGAAGATATTTAAATTTCTAACATGCCCTTATTCACAAAGCAAACCTACCAAGTTAGAGTTTTATCACCATGCTGCCACATATATAACTAGTATTATATGTTAAGCACATGCCTATATAATTGTATAGCATTCTGTAACACACGGAGATAATATGCTACTCTAACATGAGGATTATTAGCATGAGCTACTATACTTGGTCTGAAATTCATTTTTTAAGAATCTTGAAGCTAGGTGCAGTGGCTCACGCCTGTAATTCCAGTACTTTGGGAGGCAGAGGCAAGAGGATTGCCTGAGCCCACAGGTTCGAGAAAATCCTGGGCAACTTGGTGAGACCTCGTCTCTACAAAAAAATAAAAAAACTAGCCGGGCATGACAGCGCACGCCTGTAGTTCCAGCTCCTGAAAGGCAGAGGAGGAAGGATTGCCTGAGCCCAGCAGTTGAGGCTGCGGTGGCCCTAAGTGTTCCCACTGCACTCCAACCTGGGCGACAGAGTGAGACTTTGACTCTAGAAAAAAAGAAAAAAAGAATCTTGAATCCCCTACTCTGAATGTTGACGCTCTAAGGAAAACTCTTATCTTACTTTAGTTTCTATACAGGAAAAGAAAAAGAATACCTAAAATCCTGTGAAGGGCAAAGAAAAGTTCTCAAAGGAGGTAAGACTTAAAGAATGAATTAGCAGGGAGCCTGGACATTTTGGTCAGAGGAAACAAGTACAAATTCAGGGAGACAGGGAGAGCTGACAGGACAGTGCTACTCAGTGTGTGACCTACAAAATGATATGGGGCCATACACTGCTAGTTACCAGTCTGTGAAAAGTACAGAAAAGGAGATTAAGCATTTACTTCTGTCCACATGCACAATTACTTTTAGTAGTCATTTTTATCTTTTTTTAAAAAGTATAAGTCTGAAAGGGACAAGAAATGAACAGATGGCTAGAAAGTGTTTGGCAAATAAACCTCAGAAGGAGAAGCTATATTGCGAATGATCTACCAGTTAAACAAGAAAGGTTAGAACTCATTGTGAAAATGATGGGAACCCACTGAAAGATTTAATTGTGAGGGTGAACTTAGTCTAAAACTCATAGCAGGATGAAGGAGAGTGTACAAGGAAGTGAAACCAGTCAGGCAGATGAGTTAGAGTACTACTTCAAAAGTACAAGGGTGGCCAAGCATGGTGGCTCATGCCTGTAATCCCAACACTTTGCAAGGCCGAGTGAGGCAAGAGAATTGCATTAGCCTGGGAATTTGAGACCAGCCTGGGCAGCATAGTGAGACCTCATCTCTACAAAAAATTAGCTGGGCATGGTGGCACATGCCTGTTGTTCCAGCTACTCAGGCAGCTGAGGTGGAAGGACTACCTGAGCCCAGGAGGAAAAGGCTGTGGTGAGCTGTGATCATGCCACTGCACTCCAGCCTGGATGATGGGAATGAGACAACGACTCAAAAAAAAGGACTCTAAGTATGAAATGCTTGTGGATACTGAAGTAGAGTTATTACTGAAAAATTGTTGAAATATAGAAGACAGAAGATCAACTGAGCAGCTGAGTTGGAGTTATATATTTGGGAGTCAGTAGTATCTAATGATGGCATCTGAAGTTATAAAGTATAGATAAGTAGATAATACTGTTCAGGGGAAATATTATTTTTTTAACATTTACTAATTTAACATGAACTAACATATTTATAGTGAATACCCACATGGTACAAGTTGCTTTTATATGCAGTTAGGTTACAAAAAGTTGTTTTAACACACTGTCTCTCAACTTAGGCATGGTTAAAGATACAAAATATGTATACTAAAAGTGCTAACATGTAGACGTACACTGTGTGCAAGTGCTATATACACAATAATGGGTACACGAGTAAGGAGAAAAAGATGGTCCATGGAGCAAGATGACTGAAGGCAAGTTTCAGAGTGTAGAGGCTGACGAGGAGCCCAGAGAAAGCAAATCAGATGCATCTTCTCTGCTCAAAGGAATCAGTTTGTGGTGACTAACTGGAATGTCTAGCTGACCACCATGGTTGTATTCCTGCCTCAGTAGGAAACTGGTTAATCAGTATACCACGGTGCAGAAAGACAGTGTGTGTGTTACTCTTAAGAATGGGCAGAATTAAGCCAGGCTCAGTGACTCAGCCTGTAATCCCGCGCCTTGGGAGGCTGAGGTGAGTGGACTGCCTGAGCCCGCGAGACCCGCCTGGGCAGGCGAAACCTCATCTCTACAATAAATAAAAAAAAAAAATTAGCCGGGCGTGGTAGCGCACGCCTGTAGTTCCGGCTACTCGGAAGGCTGAGGCGGAAGGATCACCGGAGCCCAGCAGGTCGAGGCTGCAGTGGCCGGAAGCGGCCACTGCACTCCAGTCTGGGCGACAGGGTGAGACGTCAACTCAAAAAAAAAAAAAGAATGGGCAAAATTTATGATAAACACAGGAAGAGTGTATCTTAGGGAGGTAATAAACAAAGTTAAAGTAGTAGTATTTCACCTGGCATATTCAGGGTATAAAAAATAGACAATTTTGATGAGAAAAGAGTGTTCACATAGAGGATAGTTACTGACAGAGACTGAGGGAGGAAAACAGGCAAGTGAAACATAGGTAATCGAACTCATCTACATTTTCATATAACTTTTATTTAATTTATATTTATTAGTTTTTTTCTGTTATTAAAAGTGATATGCCCAGGCATGGTGGTTCAAGCCTGTAATCCCAGCAATTTGGGAGGTAGGATCACTTGAGGCCAGGAGTTCAAGATCAGCTAGGCAACATAGTGAGAACCTGTCTCTACAAAAAATAAAAAAATTAGCTGGGCAGGCGCCTGTAGTTCCAGCTAGTCAGAAGGCTGAGATGGAAGAAGCACCTGAGCCCAGGAGGCTGAGGCCACAGTGAGCTGTGATCATGCTACTGCACTCCAGCCTGGGTGACAAGAGTGAGACTCCGACTCAAAAAAGAAATAATATATATTGACTGAAGAGAATTTGGAATATATTTTAAAATATGAAATAAGTTAAGCATGATCAACTTACAACTTCAGATGCCATCATTATATATTACTGACTCCCAAATATATAACCCCAACTCAACTGCTCAGTTGATCTTCAGTCTTCTATATATTCAACAATTGTTCAATAATAACTCTACTTCAATATCCACAAGCATTTCAAACTTAGAGCAGTGTCCTTTTAATTTTTCTGAGTTGGTGTCACCCACACCCAGAGGGAACCACTGTTTCACATAATTTCATCCATAATTTTTACTTACACATATACCTTTTATAAAAGGATATTTTTACTATTACTTTTAATGTTATTTGATTAACAGTATATTATGAGCCTATCTGCTGACATTAATATTTTACAACATTTTAAATTGACCAAATGTAATAATATCTTTAACTAATTCCTGTTGTGTATTTTCTCTCATTTTTATTATTAAAATATTGTGGTAAAGCTCTTCCTATATAAATCTGAATGCATCTCTAATTACTACAAGTAAAATTATTGAGAATGAAGAACACAAACATTGCTTGAGGTTTTTGAAAAACATTACTGCCAAAGTATACTTCAAAATTGATCTGTCAATTTTAATTTCCACTCAACTATTTAGTAATTTTAAGTATTATTCATCATTCCAAATATTTTCCAATTTGATAGGAAAAAAGCCACTATTCAATATGCATTTTTGTTCATCAAGGGAAACATTATTCACATATATGTTGTTAGGCTAGACAAGTAAAGCAATGGGAGTAAAGAAGGAAGAAGGAAATCTGTAAATGGTTGTGATCTGCTATTCATATTTTATAACATCTAGGATATATTATTTTAATAACGCTCTGCTTCTAATGAGACATTCTTTTTACAGACTTGAAAGAACTTACATATTAAAGATATTAAACCTAGTTTTGCATATTTTACCCAATATTTCCTGTTTTTTTTTACTTCCCTTTGAGTTTTGTTTAAGCATGTCAAACATGTGTGAGCTTTAAATTTTCATGCAATTACATCTATCAACCTCTCCCTTTAAGGTTTTATGTCCAGAAAGGCTTCCTCAACTCTTACAGCAGATAGTTACTGACGATTCTTTTGGTTTCACTTTATATTTAACTATTTCCACATATCAATTTTTGGCATAAGGTATGAGGTATAGAGCTACCTTAAATTTGTTTCTAAATAATTTTCCAAACAGTGTATATGAAAGAATTAACGTTTCACACAAACTGTAAATGTCACCTTTTATAACACTTGACAAATTATCTTACTTATTAAGGTTCATTATGAGGCTTTTCACTTCTATCATTTATCAATAATGAAAACAGAGTTTCAGAAAGATATTTTATCAGTAATTAGTAAGATACACCAGGAGTGGAGTGACCGGTGTAGACTAACGGTAGGTAAGATGTAGGAGTTTTAACAACTAGAAAGAGAAGTCCTTAGATTAAAGCAGAAGCAATACCAAAAGAAAGAGTAAGAAAATTACAAGAGGTAATACGGCCTTTTGACAATTTCATACCTACGAGTCCTCTCAATATAAAGTCCCAGAGACAGTAAAAATTATTAGCACTTTAACAAAGGGAACATCGCATGAGTATCAAAGTTCCCTAACCTAACCAGAACTACAATAGTATCAAGGGCATGTTAAGTCTCCCAACTTTTAATTATCACTTGTATTACCAAGTATCTAGGTTGATCACTAAACCACGAAGAGATGAAAATGCACTAATTTTGTCACAGTAATGTCTTACCAATAAGGGGTACCAATGAAAGACTTTCTTTTTGCAATGGTAGCTGTTATTTTTGCAGCCACACCAAAGTCAGCTGGTGAGGAAAAAACAGAACAGAAAATGTCAGTTTTTTTCACTACAACAACCAACACTCTTAAGTTTCATCACCCTTAGGCATGGCATTACTAATAATTCAGATATTAGGAAAATGAGCACAAGTTAAATATGCAAATCTTTTTTTGCTAATTCATAACATACTCATAAAAAAAGAATTTACTGGTACTCTAGAATGAAGAAAATGTACTTTATTAAGAACAAAGTTAATAAAATGTTTTTATTACAAGCATACTAAAGTTAATCTTTTTTTAAAAAAGCAAAAATAAAACACATGGGGAAAACATACACCTGGATTTCTTTTATCCTAATACAACAAAGGTTAGCATTTTGGTGCTTTTTTAAAGCCTTTTTTCTGTGTATAAACTTTTTTATTATTGTTGTTAAACATGGCTGTAAGCTATTCAGGAGACTGAGTGGGGAGAATTTCCTGAGGTGGTCAAGAATTGGACACCAGCCTGAGCAACTTAGTGAGACCCTGTCTCTAAAAAAATTAGCTAAGCGTGGTGGCAAGCCTATAGAACCAACTATTAGGAAAGCTGAGGCAAGAGGTTTGTTTAAGCCCAAGAGTTTAAGGATGCAGTGAGCTGTGATTGAAACTCCGTACTCTAGCCTGAGCAACAGAGTAAGACTCTGTCTTTTGAAAAAACTGTTATAAAAAAAAAACTGTTGAAAAAAGGCAAAACCAAAAAAAAAGGTTGTAAAAACCTACACAAATACATAGTTCATTTTTGTCATTTAATACAATAGAGAATTTTCTCTTACATATTTATAAATATTAATGAATAAATAGATTTATAACAGTTTAGCAGTTTCTATGGCTAGACCTAAGCTTTACATTTTTCTACTATAAAAAATATTATGATGAATACTTCAGTGAGCATGAATTTTCCATCTTTAGAATTAATTTCCTTAAGGTGAGTCTCAGAAGTAAAATTACTGGGTCAAAAGATAAACATTATTGTGATTTTTGATATGAGTATTAAAATTATATGCTGTTTATTAATATTCTTTGAAAAAAGTTTTAGGAATTTGAAATAACATACCCAATTTTACATCACCATGGTCAGTCAATAAAATATTAGCACCCTAAAACAAAAATACAAATATTATTAAATTAGCATCATAAGATTTCTTCCAATAGAATTGGTAATTTAAATATATTAAATGAACTTACTTTGATATCTCTATGCATTTTGCCTTTAGTATGTAAATAGGCAAGACCCTGAAGTTGTAAAAAAAAAAGTATGCATTAGCAAAACAACAAACTTGACTCCTAAATTTCCTACTTAAATTCTTATTGAATCAGAATGACAAGAATTTTTCTCTTGGGGTGGAACCTAGCTGAGTTTCTTTTTAGTAATCAATGTTTACTATAACTTAAAGATTTCTAATTCATTTCCTGGCAAAAATCAGAAATACATTATTAAAACATCACCTCAAGATGATAAACACATCCATCATTCCCAAGAGTTTCCTAATGCTGTGCTCCTTTATAATTCCTCCCTTCTTTCCTCTCCTGCCCTTGGCAAATAGTGATCTGCTTTCTGTCAATATAGATCAGGTTTTCAAAGCTGTTTGACTGTTCTAGGTGTCTTATATTTCCATAAGAATTTTAGAACCAACTTGGCAATTTCTTAAGTTAAAAAAAAAAAAGCCTCCTTAAATTGTGATTGGATTGGCACTGAATCTAAAAGTCAAATTGGGTAGAGTTAACATCTTAACAGTATTACGTCTTCTGATCCATGAATGTGGTACAGTTCTTCATTAATTTAGGTCTTTAATTTTTCTCAGCAGTTTTGTTGTTTCAGTTTGCAGGTGGTTCATGCTTCTTTTGTTACATTTATCCCTAAAAATGTCATATTCTTTGTTTTTACAAGTAGTATTCTTTTAATTTCTGATTATCTGCCACCAATATATAGAAATCCAATTGAGTTTTGCATATTGATCTTGAATCTTTCTAGTCTCCCTTACTAGGTCTAGTTGCTACTTTGTAGACTATTTCATTTTCTACATAGATGACTATGTGGTCTGTAATTAAAGACAGTTTTACTTTCTATTTCCAATCCAGATGCTTTTTATTTATATTTAGTTTTCTCGATTTGCACTGGTCAAAACCTCTAATCCAATGTTGAAATGAAGTAAGAAAAGCAGATATCTTTGCCTTTTTTGATCTTGAGGGAAAAATAGCCAGTCCTTTACTAATAAGTCTAATTCAGCTGCAGCTTTTTCACAGGTGCTCCTTGTCAGCATGACCAAGTTCCTGTCTATTCGTAGTGTGCTCAGAATTTTAACCAAAAATGAATGTTGGATTTTGCTGAATGCTCTCTGTCTATTTTGATGATCATGTGATTTTTCTTTTTCAGTTTGTTAATATGGCCAATTACTTGAAGTGATTTATGGATATTAAACCAACACTGCATTCTAGGATAAACTATACTTGCTTACTATGTATTTTTAAATATATTGTTGGATTACCTTTGCTAAACCTTTTATTTGTCTTTTACATTTTTGTACTTATGTTTATGAAGGACATTAGACCACAGCTTTGTTCCTGTGTAATACTGCTGTCAGATTTTAGTTTTGAAAGAATGCTGACACAAAATGATTTCGTCTTCCCTGCTTTTCAATTTTCTAGAAAAGTGTGTAGAATTGGCATTATTTCCTTCTTAAAAGTTTAGTAGAATTTATCCTCTATCACCATCTGGCTTGGAGTTTCCTTTGAGCATCATGTATGATTCCCTTCAACATTTCTTGTAGGATGGGTCAATTGGTGATTACTTCTTTCAGCTTTTGTAAGTCTGAAAAACTCCTTATTTTGCCTTTGCTTTTGAAAACATTTCTTTAGGTATAGAAATCTAGGTTGACAATTTCTTTTCAGTACTTTAAAGATGTTTCACTGTTTTCTCACTTGATTGTTTCTAATAAATCATTCTAGTCTTTTTCTCTTGTATATAATGAGTCATTTTGTTCTGAGTACTTAATTATCAAATGAGCAATTTGATTATGTGTCTTTGGGTAGTTTTCATGTTTCTTGTGCTTTGGGTTTACTGGGCATTTTGGATCTGTGGTTAACAGTTTTCAACAAATTAGGAAATTTTTCAACCCTCTTTTCTCTTTGTCTCTCTTTTTTCTT
The DNA here is from genome assembly GCA_963574415.1 of Tarsius wallacei. Taxonomy (NCBI): domain Eukaryota; kingdom Metazoa; phylum Chordata; class Mammalia; order Primates; family Tarsiidae; genus Tarsius; species Tarsius wallacei. The sequence continues at coordinate 14,158 of CAUYQG010131815.1, forward strand.
TGCCCCGTTTTTTTCTCTGTCTCCCTTTTTTCCCTCATATTTTGTCTTTTTTTTTTTTCATTTTTTGTCCCTTTAGGGCACCACTTATATACATATTAGACCAGATTTCCTACAACTTAATGATACTCTGTTTTAAATTCATTTTTTTTCCTCTCTGTTTCATTTTGGATATTTTCCATTGCTATGCCCTCTGATTTAAACTATTTCTTTTTTCAACATCTAATCTGCCATTAATCCCATTCTTTGTTGAATCACACATTGTGGTTTTCAACTCTAGAAGTTTGATTTGGGCCTTTTTTTTTAATAACTTCCATATCTCTACTTAACTTGTTAAACATCTTAAATGTAATTATAATGACTGTTTGATGTCCTTATCTGCCAACTCTAGCAACTCTGTCAGTTGTCAGCTGGCTTTATTGATTTATTTTTTACCATGCTTCTCTGCATTTCTGGTAATCTTTGAGAATATGCCAGATATTGTGAATTTACTTTCTTGGGTGCTGAATATTTTTGGATTCTTACAAATACTCCCATGCGCTGAAGTACTTTCCAATACTCTATACTGAATACTCTATCTGGCTTGGTCTCCCTAAACCCCACCTGGGTTCCTTCTCCCTGTACCATTACCTGGAAACTTCCCCCAGGCCATAAGCTCAAACAGTCACAGGGGTTCCCTTATTTGCTTCCTATCTTTCAGGCCTCATTGTCCTTCATTACCTCAAGCCCAGTTTCTTGAAAATCACTGTGTCATATACTTTGTGTATTTTGATTGTTTTGGGCAGCATGATAAATCTACTTCTTGTTACTGCATTTTGACCAAATGTAGAAGTTTGTCAGCATAATAGGATTTTAAAATTGGAACTAATCTTGGAGGTAATTCCTCCCTAAACTTCATCTTATACCATGCTTCACTTAATGATGGGGATACTGTCTGAGAAATGCATCATTAGATGATTTTGTTACTACGCAAACATCATAGAATGTACTTACACAAACCTAGATGGTATAGCATACTCTGCACCTAGGCCATATGGTGTACGGCCCCGTGCACCTAGGCTACAAATGTGTACAGCATACTATTGTACTGAATACTGTAGACAATTATAACATAAAGGTATTTGTATGTCTAAACACAGAAAAGGTACAGTAAAAATACAGTACTATAACCTTATGCAACCACTGTTGTATATAAGGCCTGCTGTTGAATGAAATGTTATGTGGTACATGACTGTACTTAGGGAATTAGAATTGAGAAAAGATTAAAGGTCATGTATACCAGGGCCAGAATGCAAACCCAAGTTTGTTTTTTTTCTTCCACTCAGCACTCTGTCCATTACTTAGAGAAACTATGAATTCTAGAAATTAAAATATAAATAAAATGAGTTTGTCAGTAATTCTCTGCTATAAGTGTATGATTATGTTTGTATTTTATGTAGATACAATAGATTTCTGTTATGTAAATATTACAGGAATATATACACACACATATAAATATTAAAGAATTTGCTTTCATTTATCTCACAATAAAATTTGGTAGTGGAATGCCTTTTAAAGCTTGTGGAAACAAAATCTTTTCAAACAGGTTATAGCTTTCTCCTAGCTCAAGTCAATTTCCCATTTTGTAAATATGTTAAGAACTATATATAGATCATCCATTTCATTTCTAATCCAACTACTCCATCTAGGAAATACAGGGATAGAAGCATCAATTAACAATTATCAGTTGTAAATTAATAAAAAACACAATAAAAACCAAAATAAAAACCACAATCACTACTACTTATTCTCTCTTCCTAATTTAAGTGCCAGAAAGTCTATGAACAAAATTTTTAATTGCTAATTTTATCAATGAGTAGCCATTCAGGGCACTGAATTAATAAGTAAATTGAGAGAAATACTACTTGCTCTATACCCAAAGATTCATAACCTACTCTGGCATGCTAAAAGCTCTCTCTGAAGCAAAGAAACCTGTTTAATACAAGGCTAACCAAACTTATAAAAAAGGATTCTGCCATCAGTGACACTCATTAATATCACATAGAACTAGGGTTTCCAGATAACACTCCGAGGAGAAATGGCAAAACGCCTTATGTTTTAGAGAAGAGATTCCTTTTACTGCCATAAGCTTGAAGGGAAAGCTTACACAACTTATTACAATTGAAAAGTTTTACACAATTAGGGCCAAGTGCTACAAAGTAGACTACCTCCCATGACCACTGTGTGCATCAGCATCAAAGCACAACTCCACATGATCATTTTGTTTGTCGGCATCAGCTTAAATACATTCTTGTGACCCATCCATGGAAGAAATAACTAGTTTCGCAAAATAATAATAAAAGAGATTAATAGAAAAAAAGCATTTTAGTTTACCCTTTCTCTTTCAGGCAGACCACCATTTTATAACTATCAATTGTTAGACTAGAATTGCTTTTTTAGCTACATAAGCAAATATAGTACCTGTAAAGTTTCTCTGCACACATAGGCTATTTGCAATTCTGATAATGGTCCAGTAACTGGAAAGAAAAAAGACCACAATGTTACACCTAACAGACTAAAAACAGCCTAGTTAAAAAAAATGATAAACTGTCATAAAACAACTTCTGTATATATTGTTAGATTACTTCTCTTCAGATCACAAGCATATATTATTTTTGTAACCAAAAACAAACAAAAAAAAGTAACAATGAGAATTTTAAAATGCACTTTAAAAATAAAAGCGTTTTAAGCTCATAACAACCCTGGTCAATGAAAATAACATGCATTCATTATATAGGCATCACATGTAGGTATATAGAAAGCAAGGGACATGATCTCAATCTTGAACAATTTTTCAAAAATAAAGAAACTGGAAAAACATATACAATTAAAATTATATAGAGAAATAGAGAATCATAAAGAGATTGCTTGTTGGAATATATTAAAAGGCAACATATTTTTTTTTTTGAGTTGAAGTCTCACTCTTGTTGCCTAGGCTGGAGTGCAGTGGCACGCTCATGGCCACCGCAGCCTCCACCTGCTGGACCTAGGTGATCCTTCCGCCTCAGCCTTTCAAGTAGCTGGAACTACAGATGCATACCACCACGTCCGGCTAGTTTTTGTGATTTACTGTAGAGACGAGGTCTCACCATGTTGCCCAGGCTGGTCTCGAACCCGCGGGCTCAGGCAATCCTCTCGCCTCGGCCTCCAAAAGTGCTGGGATTACAGGCTGAGCTGTTGCACCTGGCCATCATATACTTTTTTAAAGGTCAGGATACCATTTCTTTACCATATCTATCAAAACAGGGAGGCTTGATCCAGTATCTTATTTAAAATTTTAAAAAGTAGCCAGTAATCAGGTCATTTTTGGCAATCAGATCCCTCCCTAATATGAAATACGAAATCCTTTTTATTCAAGTACACAACCAGAGGCTTTGGAAGTATGCCTTTCAATACCATGAGAGTAAATCTGGGGTGGTGTCTGCTGACAGTGAAACTAAACCAGGTACTGGTGAATTCTTTACTTAGAGAAATATTTTACTACATATTTTAATCACTAGCTCTTTATATCTATTTAGAAACATATAATTTTGACTCTTAGTAACTTAATGGGATAATAGTAAAACAAAAGTCACTTTATTAACAGCATCTAATTTATAAGTGTAGATGTTCTTGATTATTATGCTATCTAGTATACTGTTTACAGGGATAGGTACTTCTTAGATTCAATTTAATTCAAGAAACATCAGGTTTTAAAAAGAGAAAGTACAAATTTCATTAAGAAATAAAATTAATGTCTCAAAACTATTCTTCAAACTTAAAAGGGAAAGTAGCAAAAATGACAGCTATATAGTTTGATTTTACCTACATATTCTTAGGAGTTCTCTCATTTTGTAAAAATGTTAATGAATCAAATTACAATTATTGCATAAAAACTTTTCATATATAAGACAGCAATTCTTGGCAGCAGATGGCAGACACTCCTGCTGTGGTTCCTTAATAAATCTACCTTTCTTCATTCAGAAAACAAAAGATAGTAATTCTTTATAAAATCAAAGAAATTTTAAGTCCAGTGGCATACAGAGTTTTAAATACGTGGGCATAAGAGATAGTCTTAACCACAATAATTTGTGAATTTGATCAGAGTTTTGACATTAGTCAGAACTTTTTCTGGTAAGGGTTATTTGTTATGATAAAATTAGATAATTATTTTTAAATTGGTAATTGAGTACTATATTAATATATTTGTTTTATAATTCAAAATTTTATTACTGAACCTTGCTTTCCCTCACCTCTGGTAATTAACCTTATCAATTGGGTATGCATTCTTTCATTTTGCTATGTATTTACAATATGTATACTTATAAAAATATATAATTTTAAAAACTATTTTAAAAATATAATTTTTAAAATTCTAAGTATGATCAATTATGCTATACATATTCTTTCACAATTCATCTTTTTCACTTAAAAACAAACCTTAGGGAGATGTACCTAGGTCAATATATATGAAACTACTTTATTTTTTAAAGTGCTCCATAGTATTCCACATTACAGGTAAAAAGTAGTTAATTTAACCACTACTTTACTAATTGATACCTTCAAACTTTGACCTCTATGAGTTATAAAATAGTGGCACAGCACTTCTGTTTTTACATCTACTGTGACTACATTTGCAAACTGCATGAGGGAGATTTGATAAGTCTTCCAGCATAACAATTTCGGCATAGAAATGTTTAAAAATATTTCATATAATTCTTAATAAATTATACAGTATATAGCTGCAATGGGAGTTTTACTATCCCATATCCATGTTAAACACGGAAAAAAATTATTTTATAAGGATCCATGTCTAGTAAGATAAATTCTAGAAGTTCAAGAAATTGTCAGCAACAAAACAAATTGGAGGTCAAACTATAGAGCCAAAACTAAAACTATTTCTAAATAGTATTACGAAGCAATGTCAAGTTCAACTCGGAAAACTGCCTAAATTAACATAATACTAAATAAAATACTCCAAATAAGAAAAAATTATATCTGTAAATTATATATACATTTAACACAAAAATATTATCATAACAAATAAATTGCTTTTCTGGTTAGCTTATTAAGCTAATAAGTTATTAAGGCTAAGTTATTAAGACAGACACATAATTTCCTTTCTATGAGTTACCCTTTGCATTTTAATTATTTTCAAGGAAGTTTAGGCAGTTTCATCTGTAGACAAAACACTGTCCTAGAGACTACATCTAAAAAGTAAAATTTGGATTGTACAAATACCTCTGCATTTCTCAGGCTCAGGCAAATTTAACTGAATAACCAATAACAAATTAAATTTAGATTTCTTTTATGCAATACTCCGGGAACACAGACAAAAGAATATAAAACAGTAAATCCACCAGTTAATCTCCCTAATTAACTGGAAATATCAAACAACAGTCATTAAAGGCAAAGTTAGTTTAAAATGTAAAGTCAAATTAACAGTACCATGGTAAATATCTTGAAGTGATCCACCACCACAGTATTCCATACAAATCCATAGTTTTTCCCGACTAATAAGAAAGAGAAAGAAAATTATATTATAATTCCCAAGCACGAAACTTGTCTTAAGACAATTGTCTTCATTACACTAAGGTTCAGAACAGATTGCAGAGTGCAACAAGAAAGTGCCATGTAATCTCTCTTCAATATATATAAAAGAACATTAATTTCAGCTTTGTTCCCACTTTAAATGGTTTTGAGTATGGTCAGCTTAGAATATGACTGGCTTTATATACACTTACTTGTAATCATTCATAATGCTTCATTAAGGTTGTCAGATAAGGTATAACTATATAGTGCCTTTATTAATATAATGAGGGAAAAAAGAAAACTAGAAATTTTAGAACTGCAGACAATGTTTAAAAATATACATATATAACAGCACTCACATGAAAGGAAGGGAGAGTAGTAACAAAGACTAGCTTTTTTTCTTTTACCTGAGATAACTCCCAAAGTAGGCAACGATATTGCAATGTTTACATTCTTTAACCATAAATATTTCTTGTTGAATCAAAGAAAAATCATCTCCTGGAAAACAAAATAAGTTGGTCACCATGTTACTCAAAATTTCTACATATGAAAAGAAGGAAAACTTTACAATAAATATTAGAGATGAGGAATTAAGTATTCTCAATATTTCAATGAGAATATAAACTGGTAGATTCTTTCCATAAAGCCAAAAGTCTTAAAAAGGTACAAAATCTTTGAATTCACAATTTCATGCTGAAATTTTTCTTCCTAGATGTTCACTACAGTATGGTTTAATAAGGAAAGGATGATTAAGTAAATTATGGTACAGTTACAAATACTATAATATAGTTAAAATGTATTTTGATGTGAAAATGTTTATGATATATTAGGTGAAAAAGAAGACTTTATATATTATTTTAGTACTTATGCACATAGAAAAAGTATTTCAAAAGTAATTTTGTTTTCTTCTTTTTTGATCTATATTTTCCAATTTGTCTATCACAAACTCATTTGAGTTAATTGGAAAATTATGTTAAAATAAAATATTGGTTATTTATAAGAATTTTATGGTTACTATAGGAACACTTCCTAGAATGGTACTGTCACCATCAAACTCCATTTTACGTGAAAATAGTGTTTATTTTAGTAAAGGGGATTTATGAATTGATAAAATGATTGCATGTATATTATGTAAGGGCAGTACAATACAGAAATTAATAGCTTGAGCTCTAAACTGGACACTCCTGGATTCAAAACCTGGTTCAGACATTCACCAGATTTTGAGCAACTTAACCCTTCTGAGCCACAGTTTCACTGTTAAGTAGCATCTGGATTCATTCAATCTATTTGGCTTCCTTATCTTCTATTTAGCTTCACTTTTCCAAACATTCCCTGCATTTTAATAATATCAAGTTGCTGGCCATTTTTTAATAGAGTCTTATGATGCCCATGTTTCTGATTACAGAATTCCCTCCGTGGGGAATGTTGTGAGAAAGAGGTCATGTACACAGTGCATTTAGCATGTCTGAAACACAATAAATTCAATATCAATATTATGTTGGAGACTAAGAAAGATGCAAATAAAAGTGTTCCTTGTTAGGATATATTATACAACATTTTAAATTAGACACTGTTTTACACCGGTCTTTTGAAAAGCAACTTCAAGCTTAAAGTCAGTGTTATCCGTTTATAAACCAGGCATGCACTTGTAGTCCCAGCTACTATGGAGGCTGAGTTGGGAGGATTGTCTGAACCCAGGAGTTTGAAATCAGCCTAGACAACATGGTGAGAACCTGAGTCTCAATTTTAAAAAATCAAGGCCAGGCACAGTGGCTCATGCCTATAATTTCAGCACTTTGGGAGGCCAAGGTGAGAGGACTGCCTGAGCCCTTGAGTTTGAGACTAGCCTGGGCAACTTGGCAAGACCTCATCTCTACAATAAATAAAAAAATTAGCCGGGCATGGTGGTGCATGCCTGTAGTTCCAGCTACTTGGAAGGCTGAGGTGGAAGGATTGCCTGAGCCCAGCAGGTTGAGGCTGTGGTGGCCAGGAGTGTGCCACTGCACTCCAGCCTGGGCAACAGAGTTAGACTCCAACTCAAAAAAATAAAAATAAAAATAAATAAATAAAAAAGTTCAGCAGTGCCCAGACAGATTCTGACTCTAACTCAAAGTCATCTTAGAAAAATATACAAGGTCAAGAAGAAACAACTCGGAAACTGTCCTTAGATAAATAAACAAAATCTTCACGAGTTAGAGATTTTTTTCCCCCATATCTATTTCCAACTCTTTCAATTCAGAGTCAAAATAAAGCTTTAAATATTCTTGCCACGCGATTCATAGCTCTTAAAGAACCAGTTACTAGTGACATGGCTTAAACATATACTTAGTTTAACTATTAATATACCAAATTTATTTACAATCATTAGAACTTTTCTCAATAGTTACTTGATGTAAACATTAACTGATAATTCAGTTATAGGATCTCATGTTAACAATTTTAAAGGGTTGGGTAAGCCAAATGAGAGTACAATCTTCTAACTGAATAAAAGTCTGAGTAAAGATCTTCGAAGAATATCTAGCTTTTATTTGTAAACTGGGAAAACATGTATGACACAAATAGCTACATGTATCTTAAACATATATGCACAATGGCAACTTGTTACAATTTAAAATTTATTTCTTAATGGTCTATCAATGAAAGAGGACCAAAGGAGAGAATCCAAAGTAGAAGATGATCTCATGGTCCTCATACCAATTTAGGCAGAAGCAGTGAATAAGCCCTGAAGGTTACAGTAAAAAGTCTGCCCACCTAGGGTTGAGGAAAGGCACTGCTCTTTGTGTCCAATCACAAGCACCAAAAAACTCTTCTTTCTTTTAAATCACTCCTCCATCTGAGCCTCTTTCATTATAGAATAGAAACTTACTCTTCACACATGCTAATTTCCACCTAACTGGCTAAATTCTAGCCCATCTTTCATTTTTTATTATTTATGAATTTTAAAGGAAAGAAGAGTAAAGAAGCACCTAACTTTGTTAAAATATGCTATTCTTTGGATTCCCACCTACTCACTTTTAAATGTGCACAGAAGTCTTATATCTGAGCTGTGCTGAAAAATTCTTCAGTTAAGTCTGAGATTTAGAACAGATTTTTTCACAGGAGTAACTTCACATATGGAGCCTAACTTCTTCTTAATGGTGTCTAAGTTCTTAAACTGACCTGTAAAAGTCAATAATATGGCTGAATTAATACTACTCGTAACAAATCACTACTTTTGGGGGGAAAAATTAGCTCTCAGTTTCACCCAACACCTATGTTCCCAGAAGCTACCTGAAGTTTCTATCAGGAAAAGTGGGGTCTTGATGAAAGTGCACAACAGCTTTTTTTTTTCTTTTTTTTGAGTTGGAGTCTCACTCCATCGCCCAGGCTGGAGTGCAGTGGCACACTCGTGGCCACTCCAGTGTCGATCTGCCTGGCTCTGGCGATCCTTCCACCTGCGCCTTCCAAGTGGCCAGAACTACAGGCGTGCGCTGCCACACCTGGCTAATTTTTTTATTTATTGTAGAGATGAGGTCTCACCATGTTGCCCAGGCTAGTCTTGAACCGGCGGGCTCAGGCAATCCTCTCACCTCGGCCTTCCAAAGTGCTGAGATTACAGGCTTGAGCAACCGCGCCTGGCAGAGCAACAGCTTTTTACAGCTTCCTGGAAGCAAGAATTCACAAGTACAGGTTTCACTCAGATGTCTGAACTCCAGTTCTGAGCATAGTCTTCATATATCTGTTTCACTGTTGTTTTAAATTTTAATGTAAATGGGATAGAATCTCCTGTGAACTGAAATTGCACCATGGAACAAACTTACATAAAGACAATATTTCTTGTGGTTCACTCTGAGAGGTAAATAAACTAAACACAGTTGTCTATCACAGATGCAGCTATTCTTTGATGCTACATTTCACTCTTCATACCCTGGCAATGTAAGGATGAGGCTAACTGAGGACCTCAGAGTCCCATATTTTCAGTTTTAGCCACTACCTATTATTTCCATCTGAATGTCTCATTAGCACCTTGAATTTAATATGTTCTAAGGCAGGGGTTCCCAATCCCCAGGCCGTGGACTGGTACCAATCCGTGGCCTGTTAGGAACCCGGTCGCACAGCAGGAGGTGAGCAGCCAGTGAGCAGCTGCGGCATTAGAATCTCACAGGAGCGCAAACCCTATTGTGAACTACACAAGCGAGGGATCTAGGTCATGTGCTCCTTATGAGACTCTAATGCTTGATGACCACCCCCTCCACCACCTCTCCTTCCATGGAAAAATTGTCTTCCACGAAACTGGTCCCTGATGCCAAACAGGTTGGGGAGTGCCGCCCTAAGGTACCAATATACCTCTTAAAAACTAATTCATCTTCCTGCCTTTACTATTTATGTTAGTGACATTTTATTCTAAAGGATTAACAACCTCCATCCTGTCCATAGCCCTCCTGAGAAAACCCACCTCCATCCAGCAGGAGCTACTGTATATGCCATGTGACCTTCTTTCTACCTGCTGAAGGCACCAGGGTGAACAAATGACCTGAAAAGAACTAACCCATGGCCTGGCATGGACTAACCACATTTGATCTCTTTAAAATGTGAACTATGTTGAATGGAGTCAGTTGTCAGTTACCAGCAGCATCACTTTTTTTTATTTTTTGAGTCAGAGTTTTACTCACTCTGTCACCCAGGCTGGAGTGCAGTGACACGCTCACGGTCACCATAGCCTTGAATGGCTGGGCTCTGGTGATCCTTCCACCTCAGCCTTCCAAGTAGCTGGAACCACAGGCGCACGCCACCACGCCCAGCCAATTTTTTGATTTATTGTAGAGACGAGGTCTCGCCAAGTTGCCCAGGCTGGTCTCGAAATCCTGCGCTTGGGCATTTTTCTCACCTCTACCTCCCAAAGTACCGGAATTACAGGCATGATTATCACACCTGGCCAGCATCACATTAAAAGTGGAATTTAGAATAAGGGTCCATGATGGGAGAAATCCACTAGAGATGGAACATATAGGTATTTTTTTCCCCTCCTCTCTGATGAAAGCAGTTGCTGGTTGTACCAAAGCATGGAGACAGCTGGGAATCGCTGAGGCCAGATGCTTATTAACTCAGGTTCTTTAAGGGATATGTGTGTGTGCATGTCAGATAAGATCACATGAAATTTAAAAATTTTATTTATAAAAGGACACAACAGAGTGAAAAGGCAACCTATAGAATAGGAGAAAAAATATTTACAAATCCTATATCTGATAAGAGGTTAATATCCAGGATACATTTAAAAAAAAAAGATCAGAAACATGTCTATCTCATATAGGCATCAATAATGTAAACTACCATTTTAAAAGCTAAAATAGTATACCTATCTTAGAAAAGTCAGCCAATATAGAAAAATATAAAGAATGTGAGCTGGGAGCAGTGGTTCATACCTGTAATCCTTACTACTAGGGAAGCTGAGGTGAGAGATCTGCTTGAACCCAGGAGTTCAAGTCCAGCCTGGGCAGCATAGCAAGAACTGTCTCTAAAAAAATTTAACAGAAATTAGCCAGGTATGGTGGCACATGCCTGTAGTCCCAACAACTCAGGAAGATGAAGTAGGAGGATCACTTGAGCCCAGGAGTTCAATGATGCAGTGAGCTATGATCACGCCTCTACATTTCTACATGGGTGACAGAGAGAGACTTAGTCTCTTTAAAAAAAAAGAATAAAATAAAAATCACCCATAAGTGCACCATCAAGAGACACCACTATTAACATTTTGATGTTTTCTTGCAGTCCTGCAAGTATATAATTATGAGATTCTTCCCATTATATATACAATTTGGACTCATACTCCAGTTTCACAAGATAGCCAATGTTTTGTAAGCATTGTCCGTGTCATTAAAAATCACTTAAAAGGGATCCACATTGGAAAGAAACAAGTAAAAATATCTCTGTTCACAGATTACATGTATTTCTTTTTTTTGAAAGCAGGATTTATTGAACGGACAGAAAAGCTCCCACAGTGGGAAGGGACCCCAGGGGTTACCCGATTACATGTTCTTAAATGTAGAAAATCCTAAAGTCCCTCTAAAATTCTTAGAATACACAAATTCAGCAAAATTGCAAGATACAAAATAAGCACAAAAAAATCACATGTGTTTCTATATACAATAAACAATCAGAAAAACAAATGAAGAAAACAATTTATTTATAATATCATCAAAAAGAATAAAGTACTTAGGAATAAACAGAACCAAGGAAGTGAAGGACTTGTAAACTGAAAACTACAAAACACTGCTGAAAGAAATTAAGCACACATAAGGCTGGCTCGGTGGTTCAGCCTGTAATCCCAGCACTTTGGGAGGCCGAGGCGAGTGGATTGCCTGAGCCCACAGGTTCGAGACCAGCCCTGGCAACTTGGTGAGACCTTGTCTATACAATAAATAAAGAAAAATTAGCTGGGCATGGTGGCACATTACTGTAGTTCTGGCTACTTGGAAGGCTGAGGTGGAAGGATTGCCGGAGCCCAGCAGGTCAACGCTGGGGTGACTGTCAGTGTGCCACTGCACTCCAGCCTGGGTGACGGAATGAGACTCCAACTCAAAAAAAAAAAAAAGAGAAAAGATAGGAAAAGTAATTAAGCACACAAATAAATGGATAGACATCCCATGCTCATGCACTGAAAGATTTCATATTGCTAAGATGTCAATACTACCCAAAGCAATATACAAATCAACAAAATCCCTATGAAAATCCTGATAACAGTGCAGAAATAGAAAAGAATCATCCTAAAATTTGCATAAAATTTAAGGGACTCTGAATAGCCAAAACAACTTTGAAAAATAATTCTTGAACAAAGTTGGAGGACTGACACTTCCTGATTTCAAAACATATTAAAAGCTCCCATTATCAAAACAGTATAGTACTAACTGACCTAACACACAGATTATATAGACCAATAGAACAAACTAGAGTCCGAAAATAAATCCTCATGGTCAAATGATCTTTGACAAGGGTATCAGGATCACTCGATGGTGAAAGAACAAGTCTCTTCAATAAATGGTGCTGGGAAAACTGGATATTCATATGCAAAAAATGAAGTTAGACCCTTGCTAAACTACATACAAAAAAATTGACTCAAAATGACGTAACGACCTAAACATAAAACACAAAACTATCAAACAGCTAGAAGAAATCACAGAAGAAAAGCTAGCTTCATGACATTGGATTTGACAGCAATTTCTTGGATATGACACCAAAGGTAAAAAAAGCAGATGCGACAACATCAAATTTAAAAATTTTTTTGTTCATCAAAGAACACAATCAACAGAGTGAAAAGGCAACCTCCAGAATAGAAGAAAATATTTGCAAGTCCTGTATCTGATAAGCGGTTAATATTCAGTACAGCTAAAGAACTCTTACTATTCAACAACAACAACAAAAAATCAAATAACCCAATGTAAAAAATGGGAAAGGACTTGAAATGACATTTTTCCAAAGATGACACAGCTAATGAGCACATGAAAAGATGCTCAACAATACTAAACAGAGAAATGCAAATCAAAACCACAATGAGATATAACCTCACATACATTAGGATGGCTACTATAAAAAAGAAAAAAGAAAATAAAAACTGTTGGCAGGGGCCGGACACAGTGGCTCATGCCTGTAATCCCAGCACTTTGGAAGGCAGAGGTGAGAGGATTGCCTGAGCCCAACCTGGGCAACTTGGTGACACTGTGACTCCTCAATAAATCAAAAAATTAGCCGGGCATGGTGGTATACACCTGTAGTTCCAGCTACTTGGAAAGCAGAGATGGAAGAATTGCCTAAGCCCAGCAGGTCAAGGTTGTGGTAGTCATGAGCATGCCACTGCACTCTAGCCTGGGCAACAGAGTGAGACTCCCACTCAGAAAAATAATAATAATAATAATAATTAAATTAAAAAGTTGGCAGGAAGCCGGGCTCGGTGGCTCAGTCTGTAATCCTGCGCTTTGGGAGGCTGAGGTGAGTGGATTGCTTGGGCAACTTGGCGAGACCTCATCTCTACAATAAATCAAAAATTAGCCAGGCATGGTAGCGCGCCTATAGTTCCAGCTACTTGGAAGGCTGAGGTGGAAGGATCACCAGAGCCCAGGAGGTCGAGGCTGCAGTGGCAGGGAGCATGCCACTGCACTCCAGTCTGGGCGACAGAGTGAGACTCCAACTCAAAAAAAAAAAAAAGTTGGCAGGAATGTGGAGAAGTTGGAACCCTTGTGAACTGTTGTTGATACTATAAGCTAGTGTAACTGCTATGGAAAGCAGTATGGTAGTTTTTCAAAAAATTAAAGACAAAACTATAATACGTTCCAATAATCACACTTCCAGATATATATCCCAAAGAAGTGAAGATAGGATCTGAAGAAATACTTGCATACCCATGTTCATAGCAGCACTATTCACAAGAGCCAAGATGTAGAAACAAGTCACTTTGACAGACTGTCCATCAACAGATGAATGAATAAACAAAATGTAGTACATACATACAGAGAAAACTATACAAACTTAAAGAGGAAGAAAATCCTGTCACAGACAACAACACAGATGAACGCTACAGACATTATGCTAAGGGAAATACGTTAGTCAGAAAGGGACAAATATGGCATGATTCTGTTTATATAAAGTATCTGAAGTAGTCAAATTCATAGATACCAAAAGTAGAAGCTGGTTACTAGCGGCTGTGGGGAAGGGGCAAAGAGGAGTTGTTGAGAGTTTCAGTTTTCAAGATGAAAAAGTTCTTGAGTTCTGTTTTACAACAATGTAAATATACTTAACACTACTAAACTATACACTTAAAAATGGTTAAGATGGTAAAGTTTATGATATGTACTTCTTACTAAAATTCATAAAAAATTAAAATGTGAATATAGCCTAATCTATCATTTCACTACACTTGTGTACATTCAAGTTTAAAAATGCTTCTTAAATATGTATTTTAAAAATAAATATGCAGTAAACAAAAAATTTTATCATTTACATCAATATTACAATGCAAAATTAGATCTTTTAATTAATATTTACAGTAGTAAGCAATGGCAAAAGCTTTCTGCACTAGTAAGTACTAAATATATTTCTGAAGCTTATGAAATGAATCAGTGTTAAAGATAGATATGGGTGCTGTGGCTCAGGCCTGTAATGCTAGCATTTTGGGAGGTTGACACAGGAGGACTTCTTCAGCCTAGGAGTTGGAGACCAGCACAGGCAACACAGTGAGACCTTATCTCAAAAAACAAAAACAAAAAACACATGCTTGTTGCAGCTCTATTCACAATAGCAAAAACATGGAACCAACCATGCTGCCCATCGAAGCTGGACTGGATTAAAAAAATGTGGTACATATACACAATGAAATATTATACAGTCATTAAAAAGGACAAACATATGGACTTTGCAACTTGGATGGATTTAGAGTCTATCATACTCAGTGATCTATCACAGAAACAAAGAACAGAATACCATATCTTCTCACTCATAAGTGGTCTTAGAATAATTATCATAATACTATAAGAAAGGGATTGGTAGTAGTGAGAAGATATGGTATTCTGTTCTTTGTTTCTGTGATAGATCACTGAGTATGATAGACTCTAAA
>CAUYQG010131825.1:0-22796 GCA_963574415.1 Tarsius wallacei
CTCGTCTCAACCTCTCTAACTGCTGGGATTGCAGGCGTGAGACACCACCGGCAGAATCTTTTGATAGGATGTCTTTTTTAAAAAAATTATTTTATTTATTTATTTTATTTTTATTTTTATTTATTTTTGAGCTGGAGTCTCACTCTGTCACTCAGACTGGAGTGCAGTGGCCGCTCCCGGCCACCGCAGCCTCGACCTGCTGGGCTCTGGTGATCCTTCCGCCTCAGCCTTCCAAGTAGCTGGAACTACAGGGACGCGCTACCATGCCCGGCTAATTTTTGATTTATTGTAGAGATGAGGTCTCGTTAAGTTACCCAGGCGGGTCTTGAACCCGTGGGCTCAGGCAATCCACTCACCTCGGCCTCCCAAAGTGCTGGGATTACAGGCTGAGCCACCGAGCCCGGCCGGATGGGATGTCTTAAGTGATTTATGAAGGGGGACCAAAACAACCAGGAATTTGTTTATAAAAAATTTTGTATGTATTATATGTTTACACTTCATTCACCCTCAAAGTACTCTCCGTTGGATGCAATTCACCTATGAGATGCTTTTTCCACTGCTCTAAGCAGTTTTCGAACTCGACAACTTTGTGCCCTTTAGTGCTTCTGCCATTTTTGTTTCACCTCTTCCACATCAGCAAAACATTTCCCTTTGGGGACTTTTTTTCCTCTGGGAAAACAAGACTGGGTGAATAGGCAGGGTAGGGCACTGGGGTCATGGCACTTTTGGTTGAACACTGTGTGTTGTGGGCAGACTGTTCATGTAAATCACTCATCATGAAACGGGCAAACGTGTTGAAAGAATCTCCAGAAGAAATTCACTGAGGCAAATGTAGCCTCTCAGAACACTAGCTGGTACACTGACGCCAATGGGTTTCTAGAACACTAGCAGGCTCTCACCCTCCAAAAGATAATTCTGGGTTTTTTTTGAGTCGGAGTCTCACTTTGTCACTCAGGCTGGAGTACAGTGGTATGCTGCTCACGGCCACCGCAGCCTTCCAGTAGCTAGAACTACAGGCATTACCATTACGCCTGAGTAATTTTTTTATTTATTGTAGAGACGAGGATATGCCATGTTGCCTAGGCTGGTTTTGAACTCCTGGGCTCAGGTAATCCTCTTCATTCACCTCCCAAAGTGCTGGGATTACAGACATAAGTTACTGCACGCAGCTAAATCTTTTTTTTGGGTGGGGGTGCTTATATATGCACATTAAAATCTGAGAGGCAGTGTCTTGAATGTTTTTGGAGGTGGACATTGATGAGATGTTTAATTTTTCAAACAATTTTTCTATTTAGCGTCTCCTGTATGTGCTATATCATGCTGGTGAAATGTGATTTTTGCCTAATTTGTTTACCTCAATTACTGGTCTTGTTATGCAAAGGAATTATCAAGCGTTGTATACATTAAGTTTGATTGGTTATGAATATAAAGTTTGAGTGGGGGAGGTCATTGTTTTTATATATGAGAACAACTTGGAGCAAAGGCTTTGCTTGTGAAACCATAGGTGACCCCTGTACTAGCAGAGGAATGGCCCAAAATAACATAACGTGATTGGAGAATAAAGTCACAGAAAACGTTCCCTTCAGTCTGGGGTCCTACTTATAAAATTGCATTCCTTATTAAGCTAAACAAAACTATGTGGTAACACCTAATGTTTGGTTGTTGGATTAGTGTAGCCAAATATGACTAAATTTGGAGATTACCTCCCCTTGAGCTATTATGAGAATCAGGCTGGGCTTGGCAGCTCACACTTGTAATTCTAGTACTTTGGGAGGCTTAGATAGGAGGATTGCTTGAGACCATCCTGGGCAACATAGCGAGACTTCCTCTCTACAAAAAATGAATCAGATTAAGTCTGTGCATTTTAATTGATTGCTATATAAGTCAAGTATGGATATGTAGCAAAGGTTCAGAAGATATAAAACGAGTGGTGTGAGATTGAATGTCTGAAGTGGTTATTTTTGGTAGCGTTTAAAACTTGATGACTTTTTAAATTTTTTTGAGTCAGAGTCTCACTCTGTTGCCCAGGCTTGAGTGGCACGCTCACTGCCACGGCGGCATCTATCTACCTGCTGGGCTCAGGTGTTCCTTCCCCCTCAGCCTTCCAAGTAGCTGGAACTGCAGGCATGTGCCACAATGTCCAGCTACTTTTTTGATTTATTGTAGAGATGAGGTCTCACCAAGTTGCTCGGGTTGGTCTCCAACCTATGGGCTCAGGCAATCCTCTCACCTCAGCCTCCCAGAGTGCTGGGATTACAGGTGTGAGCCACCGTGCCCAGCTTAAAACTTGACAACTTTTTAAAGTAGATTGGGGTAAAAGGGATAGGTGAATTGGAAGGCAATTGTTTCCTAGATATCAGAGGTCATTAAGGTTGTGACATGACATTTTAATTTTAGAGCAGTTTGAACATATCCAAACAGGCCATTTACATTGGCTTCTTTATTAATAGCTCCTCAATTCGTTTGGCATGGACAAGACCTATGAAGGCCAAGTGGAGGTGACCGGAGATGAATACAATGTAGAAAGTGTTGACGGCAAGGCCGGTGCTTTCACCTGCTATTTGGATGCAGGCCTTGCCAGAACTACCACTGGCAATAAAGTTTTTGGAGCCCTGAAGGGAGCTGTGGATGGCGGCTTGTCTATCCCTCACAGGTAATAGTACTCAAGTCCTCAGTGCCTGGACTCTAACACTTTAATGTTTTTAACTGGGGATACTGAATCCATTAAAGTACCTCTCATCTAATGCCTGCTGTATGCTAGGTACTATGCAAAAGGCACCTGGCAGGGCGGGAAGGAATTGTAACCCGTTGTGTAAGTGAAGGGACTGAGGCTCAGAAGTAAAGTGATTTGTCCAAGATTTTGTTGCCAGTAAGTGAAAAGCTGAGGTTTAAGCCACTACTTTTTTGCATATGACTTAATTTCGGTTAGAAATGAGCAACTTCCCCCTATTTCTCTTCATGCATTTTTTTCTATTCAGAATAAAAATGATTTGCTGAGTTATGGGAAATGTGGATCCTTGCAAGAGAAGAGATGAAGAAAAAGACTTAGGAAAGATTTCTAAATGTTCAGCTGGAGATAAGATTACAGACCATTCTGTGTAGTTAGTAGGTTATTTGTAGTTCCATTTGGTGTGATTATGAGTTTTTTGTAGATGTACCTGATTTATTAACTTAGGAATATTTTAGTAATTGGTGACTTAACAGCCAAAAAACTTTTGGCAACAGATTTTTTTGGTTTTGGTAAGTCTAAAATACGACACTGGGATTTTGTAATGTAGGGTTGTGGGGCTTGTATGTTTTTGAGGACCTGTTGGATCTTATGCACAGCACCTATTAAATGTCTTTGTACATCTTCTCATTTACAGTTTATGTTGTAAATTCTTTACTGTTAAATTAGAGGCCGGGCGTGGTGGCTCATGCCTATAATCCCAGCACTTTGGGAGGCCAAGATGAGAGGATTGCTTGAGCTCATGGGTTTGAGACCAGCTGGGGCTACTTGGCGAGACCTCATCTCTACAATAAATCAAAAAATTGGCTGCGCATGGTGGCGCATGCCTGTAGTTCCAGAAACTTGGAAGGCTGAGGTGGAAGGATTGCCTGAACCCAGCAGGTCGAGGCTGCAGTGGCCGTGAGTGTGTCACTGCACTCCAGCCTGGGCAACAGTGAGTCTTCAACTAAAAAAAAAGTGTAAGGTGCAGGTATACCAAGTACATTCTCACTTGACGATTTCATTAACTGTGACCTTGAACAAATCTCTTGTTCCCATTGAGAAATAACAGAATTTGGGGAATAAGTTTTGAAAACCCTTCCTGTGCTGACAAATAATTTTGTAGGGGTAGAAAGCCTTGGTAATGGTTTTTAGTTTTTAATTTTTAATTTTTTATTTTTTTATTGAGTCGGAGTCTCACTCTGTCGTCCAGACTGGAGTGCAGTGGCCGCTTCCGGCCACCGCAAACTCAACCTAATGGGCTCTGGCGATCCTTCTGCCTCAGCCTTCCGAGTAGCCGGAATTACAGCCATGCGCTACCATGCCCGGCTGATTTTTTTGGTTTATTGTAGAGATGAGGTTTCGCCAAGTTGGCCAGGCGGGTCTCGAACCGGCAGGCTGAGGCAATTCACTCACTTCGGCCTCCCAAAGCGCGGGATTATAGGCTGAGCCACCGAGCCCGGCTGGTAATGGTTTTTGAAGGTGCTTATGGTGTGCATTTTCCATTTGGAATTCAGAGATGAGCTGCTAAAGGATGATATCCCACTAACTGAGCAGTCAGTAGTTGGTCCTTTGGTTGCATATGATGCACTAGTTGTTTCAAGACGGGACTGATGGCAGCTACTGAAGTGAATTCTTGCTAGTAAACTAATTTCAGTCAGTATACTAAAATATGAACCTTGATTTCAGTACCAAGCGATTCCCTGGTTATGATTCTGAAAGCAAGGAGTTTAATGCAGAAGTACATCGGAAGCACATCATGGGCCAGAACGTTGCAGATTATATGCGTTACCTAATGGAAGAAGATGAAGATGCTTACAAGAAGCAGTTCTCTCAGTACATAAAGAACAGCGTGACTCCAGACATGGTAAAAAATTTACCTAAAAATGCCTGTGTCAGTTAATTTATAGAAACAAGTGTACAGGCCGGGCTCGGTGGCTCAGCCTGTAATCCCAGCACTTTGGGAGGCTGAGGTGAGTGGATTGCCTGAGCCCGCGGGTTCAAGACCCGCCTGGGCAACTTGGCGAGACCTCATCTGTACAATACATCAAAAAAAAAAAAAAAAAAATAGCTGGGCGTGGTAGCATGGGCCTGTAGTTCCAGCTACTTGGAAGGCTGAGGTGGAAGGATTGCTGGAGCCCAGCAGGTTGAAGCTGCGGTTGTCGGGAGTGGCCACTGCACTCCAGTCTGGGTGACAGATTGAGACTCCAACTCAAAAAGAAAAAAAAATAAAAGTAACAAGTGTACAGCTTGTTTTGGGGTGGGCAACATTTCTCGTATATCTGTATTTTAGGTTAGTGCAGCAGTTGAAAGTTGAATATGGGCGTATCCCGATAGACTCACATAAATTGTTCTTGGCGTTAATTAAAATAGGTTCTTGGGCTGGGGCCAGGCGCGGTGGCTCATGCCTATAATCCCAGCACTTTGGGAGACCTAGGTGAGAGGATTACCTGAGCCCACGGGTTTGAGACCAGCCCAGGCAACTTGGGGAGACCTTGTCTCTATGATAAACTAAGAAAAATTAGCCAGGCATGGTGGCACATGCCTGTAGTTCCAGCTACTTGGAAGGCTGAGGTAGAAAGATCGCCTGAGCCCAGCAGGTGGAGGCTGGTGGCCGTGAGCATGCCACTGCACTCCAGCCTGGGCGACAGTGTGAGACCCCTACTCAAAAAAAAAAAAGAAATTAGGTTGTTGGACAAGAGTAGGCAAACAAGTGGTAGTCTAAGGTACTGGACTAGACTTGTTCTTTTAGGAACCTTTTCAATAATCGAAGCATGGCAGGCTTCACGCATCTAAAGACTAGTTGGTGCCCTTTTCTGCTTTGGCTTTTGTTTTCTTTTTTTTTTTTGGAGTCTCACTCTTGTCGCCCAGGCTGGAGTGCAGCGGCACGCTCACGGCCACCGCATCCTTGACCTGCTGCACTCAGGCAATTCTGCTTCAGCCCTTCCAAGTAGCTGGAACTACAGGTGCACGCCTGGCTAGTTTTTGTGATTTGCTGTAGAGACGAAGTTGCCCAGGTTGGTTTCGAACCCCTGGGCTCAGGCAATCCTCTCTCGGCTTTCCAGAGTGCTGGGATTACAGGCTGAGCCACTGTGCCCAGCCTGCTTTGGCTTTTCTATACTTTTGAGATGTTATTCCTGTGGTTATGGTTGTAATCAACTTTGATACAAGGTACTAGCTAATAAACTTAATTTTGAGAACATGGCAGGGAAAGATATTCTAGCAAATATGTGCTCTATTTTGGAACATCTCAGGCAGGCATATAGAGATGTGCAGCTTCAATCACTGCATGCTGGTGCAGAAATGAGGGGAGCCATGCTTTCAAAAGTGAGTTTAGTGCTGGAAATTTGTCAGCTATTAAGTTGAGTCTCCAGGGCTACCTCTTAAGAAAGTGGAGCAATTGAAGATGATAGTACCAGTTTTGAAATTGCAATGAAATGTAGAACACAAATAACATTATTATGAAGCTGTTATAACTGTAAAATTGTATGTAAATAGGTTTTGCATCAGGTAATTGTCTTACTAGGTTCTTTTTTGTTAGTGCATACTTTCTACTGGCATAACTACAGCTAGGGAAATTTTTTAAATGGCCATAATTGGGGAAAGATGACTATGATTTGTACTCTTTGGACACAGTCTAAGTCTGAGTAAACACGTGGCTTGAGTTTTTGATTGATAGTTTTAAATTAGTAATGTAGATACATGTTCTTACTTGATAATATTCCTGATAAAGAGGTCTTTATTTTTTGGCTGTGATTCTCTGGCCTGCAAAATTTTTCTTCCTAAGCTATATCTTGATCTAGTTATGTCATACTTAAAACTTTTCACACTCCCAATTTGTGCGTTCAGATGTTTATTTCCTAATACTTTCCCATATACTTGGTATGCTTTCAGTCAAACTGCTCTTTGGCTAACTAATTTGATTTATGGTGGTGCCTTTCTTCCTGTGTGCTTGCTGGAATCCTCTGCAGACATCTGATTGTGCCTCCAGCAGGAAGTGGTCTTTACCTAAATCTCTGGTGTTATCTGCATATATATATAGTTGTATTTGCTACTTGTCTGATCTCTTGAAAGAACTGGGTTGCTTAGATTTGGTAAATGACTATGTTGGAAGGCATCAAATGGATCTGCTAAAAGAAGAAGAGAAATTAACTTTTAGAAGGGATTTAGGAGCCAAGCTCGTTGGCTCAGCCTGTAATCCCTCACTTTGGGAGGCTGAGGTGAGTGGGTTGCCTGAGCCCGCCGGTTCAAGACTCACCTGGGCAACTTGACGAGACCTCATCTCTACAATAAATCAAAAATTAACCGGGTGTGGTAGCGCACGCCTGTAGTTCCAGCTACTTGGAAGGCTGAGGCGGAGGGATCGCCGGAGCCCATTAGGTCGAGTTTGCGGTGGCCGGGAGCGGCCACTGCGCTCCAGCCTGGGCAACAGAGTGAGACTCCAGCTCAAAAAAAAAAAATGAAATTAAAAAAATGGCCAGGCTCAGTGGTTCAGCCTGTGATCCCAGCACTTTGGGAGGCCGAGGCGAGTGGATTGCCTGAGCCCATGGGTTTAAGACCCGCCCGGGCAACTTGGCCAGACCTCGTCTCTACAATAAATAAAAAACTAGCCGGGCGTGGTAGCGCGCGCCTGTAGTTCCAGCTACTTGGAAGGCTGAGGCGGAAGGATCGCCGGAGCCCAGCAGGTCGAGTTTGCGGTGGCCGGGAGCGGCCACTGCACTCCAGTCTGGGCGACGGAGTGAGACTCCAAATCAAAAAAAAAACAAAAACGCTGTAGTTTCTTCCATGAAAAAATAAATTCCTCTTGACCTCAAATTTCCTCTAGCTAATGTGTCTCTTCTACTTATAGGAACATTGTTTCAAAAAGTTGCCTATATTTTCTACCTGCCATTCTTCTTTCCCATTCTTTGTTGAATCCTATCCAATCATGCGTTTGCCATTACTACTTTACCTAAATAGTTATTGTCAAGGTTAACAATGTTGCTAAATCCAATAGTCAAGTCTTTGTTCTCAGCATATCAGCAGCAAGTAACATAGATGATCACTTTCTCTTTCTGGAAACAGTTTAATTTGGCTTCCAGGATAATGGTAACAATAAAAATAACAATGACTAATACAAAATACCACAGTTTCATCTTGAAGTTCACTTACATTTACCATGCTCTATATAGTTTTTCATAAAGGCTATATACAGTTGAATTCAACTTTGATATGATAAAGGCTACTACCCTTGCATCTTTTTGATCTTTGATAGAGTTCCTGCAATTCCTTTCAGAATAGAGTACTGTGTTACTATTTCTGATTTCTGATTTTGGCCAGCGCATAGGGAAGGGGGAAGGTAAAGTAATTTCAGAGACTTCTGCTTGGCGTTTTCTAATATGATTGTTTTTATTTCTCAAATGAGGAACCAAAATTATGTTTCTGCCAGTTGCTAATGTAGCCTCCATGACTGTATACTCAAGAAATGAAGAGATGACCACAGAATGGGTTGTGGATGGATCTACGGTCGACCCACTATGTGTTGTACTTGGACCAGTACTTTATTTGTTCCTTGATCTTTATATTTAGCAATTTTAACAGGGGTACCATGACAGCATTTTGCAGCATCTGATATCACTACTGCATCAGCCACCATACACAATCCCTACAAGATCTGAGTACACCCACCCTCAGGGTATAGAGTACTGGTAAATGCCTATATGCCTATAGGGTCCCTGGGTAATAGACTGGTTAAAAAAAAAAAAAACTTCTGGAAGTACATGTTATAGTATTGTACAGTCCTTCATCAAGAAGGCCAGTCTCCTAGTCAGTCAATAGACTCAGGACTGGAAAACAGGTATGAGTAAAGTTTTTTCTATTGCAAGAAAAAAGTTGACTTTAATTTTCTACTTGCAAGTCCTTAATATATTATCTGATTATATAATTTAAGCAATTACTCTCATTGGTTTCCTATCTCTCTTGTTCCCAAGAAATCATGGTCCATCAATCATTGCCACAGAACACTTTAAGTCAAGTCCTCCTCATTACTATCCAACTGTGTTGCCAATTCCAGTAATTATAATTCTCTAGTTTCTTGGTGGATAAGTGTCACCATTGGGACTCTTCTGTTCTAGAATCCTATTATCCCCACTGACACTGGCAGTTAGTACCATAGTAACAATTCCTATTATTAACTTGCTTACGGCATCTGCCACCACTGAGCTTCCTAGTGATGCCAGAAGTCTTCTTCAATGCTTTAATGCAGGAGATGTCCTCTATGCCCTAGGAGAGTATAGTCAGCTGTTTTGTGTAATGTGCTTATTCTTGCATGACCATTCCTCAGAGCCTTCTGATCTCTTGCTTAATTATCCAATGTGGCAGTTCCAGCATTTCCACCTCATTTACTCTGTGTCATTGTTATCTCTATGGTTTCAAGAAGTCTACTAGCAGCACATTAGGACTAGATCCAGGCATTATTGTCAATATGTTAAACCCTGAGTTATTTTTCTTTTCTTTATTTTTCCTTTTTGGCACGTTTGCTTCCCTATGAAAAAGATAACTGCATAGGCATGTTTATTGCTGCAGAATTCACAATGGCAAAAACATGGAACCAACTGTGCCACCCATCAAAAGAGGACTGGATAAAAAAATGTGGTACATATACACGATGGAATATTATATAGACACAAAGAAGGACCAAATTATGAATTCCAGAGCAACTTGGATGGACTTAGAGTCTATAATACTGAGTGATCTATCACAGAAACAAAGAATTGAGTACCACCTCTTCTCATTCATAAGTGGACCTTGAGCAATTATTGTAATACTATAAGAAAAGGATTGGCAGTAGTGGGAATCTGCCAGGGGTGGGGAGGGCACACCTCATCAACAAGGATACTGGTACCTGCATAATGAATGTTTGTATACCTAACCCTGAATTGTATCCCACATCTTTAAAATTAAAAATTTTTTTAAAAACCTGAATTATGAGAAAATACTTCCATAGCAATAAACTCTTTTCTATTCAGTGTTTCATTTTACTCTCATCTTCATCTTACACTATTTCCACACATGCTCTCCCAGTTCTTGTCAGTATCAGTCATGTATTACATCTCTTTAGTTAGTAATGCACTTCCTCCAATAGTAGAGACTATAATTCCCTTGCCCTTCAAGGCAGATCTTGAGGAGGACAAGCATCATCTTGAAAGACCTCCAGCGAAACAGCTTTCAGGCAATAGGGGCTGCCAATCAGAGAGAGGAGGTTGCTTCTGCAAGCCTTGGGAATTCCCAGAAACCTGGCCATAGTGATGCTACCGCATGATGGTATTATTATCACCCCAGTTAGCATTAGCAAAGGAAGCTTCATTTTTTCTGACAAGAGCATGATCAAATTCCATACACTCATTCTAACAGTCTGCTTTCTAAGGCTATTTCTTGTACCAACTGTTTTAGATTGGTTTCCCAAGTCAAGGATTTCGGTGTAACTTATTTCCTTGAGAAGCAATTCTAGGAAGCATGTTAAGGGAATGGGAAATGGAGGGAAGCCAATAAACATAATGTTAAAAATCAAGTTATCACAGTGAACAACTGATATTCTCAAGATATTCTCTAAGAAACCATAGAGTTCATTTTGGAATTGCCTGAAGATGAGTTGTTGAGTATGGATATTTACCCACAAGCTCTCCACCCTCATTGTTTGTTGGTTTCTCTGAGAGGAATTAATTCTCTTCCCACATTCAGATCTACACCAGGCACAGACCAACCAGGCTCCCTCTACCAGTTAGTCAGATAATGTGTTTTTTTCCTCTCAAAAACCCAGTGTCAAGAAAAAAAAATTTACTTCTACTCTGTCGTGTACAGAGAACCTGTCTCTCCTGCCTTAACTAGAAGGTACTAGTTACATTTTGTAGTCTGTATAAACATTAATTTAAAACATTATTTTTCATATGGTTATTCATATTCCACCTAAAAATCTTTTGCTTTACCAGTATTGTGCATTACTTAGATTGGTAAAGATTGTGATGAGCAAACACCGAAGAACTGTTATTTATGAATAAAATATATATACAAACATATAATAAAAAAACTCTATGTATACAAAACTCTGTGAAATAAAACTGATGGATTTAAACGGGGGAAAAACATAGGCTGGGAAACCATTGGGAGGCTATGACAATCTCCAGAGCATTAACCAAGGCAGGAACTATGGGTGGATGGAGATGGGGACAGTTCTGAACTATCTTAGTGAGATGGTGTTTATAGAAATATTTGATAGAAAATGAGGGTTAGAAGAGAGGAAGAATTTAAAATATAGTTAACATATTTTCTCTTAGATATGCAGGGTAAGTACTTAACAGTAATCTAGTTGAAGATAAATTATAGATATCTTGTGACATATCTCTTAGAAATCCTTCATATTGAATTTTAACCTAATGCCACAGGTGATTTTGATGCTTTCCAAGATTTATGAACCATCGCTTGATATGATACTATTGGCATTCCTTCTTAAAATATTTAAGTGTCATTAACTGGCATGCAGGTAGCAATTCCCAGAATTTCATCTATTTTAGGTGTTCAGATATATACAGATATGGAAATCTGTAAAATCATGTTAGCATGAACCACAAAGTTTAAGTGTACTTGTATTAGACTTCCAGTAACTACCTTGGCAAAAAAACAAATGACATATTAACCATTGTCAGACATCATTCTTAGCAGGAAGAACTTTCCACAAAAGCAGGTAAACTGAGAGAAAAAATTGATTCGAATCCAAATACCGAAATATAAATGCCTCCTATTCTGTTTCCGGTAAGTACTGAATGAATATCAATTGAGGCAGCTGAAGAATGATGGAAAGATTTCTGATTGGCCACTCTAACTTATTAATTGCCCCATGTTAAATTCACCATATGGTACAACCTGGTTGCCGTGCTACTAAAACAAACCAGCTGTAACACATTCTTTCCACCTGAGAGATTGAGTTAATGCCATAGTCAACAGAAGACTGCATTCTCCCAACCTTGTACGCAGATTTCTTGTAACAAATAATTTATAACAAAAAGTTGCCACATTTTTGCTAGCTGCCTAATGATTGAAACGATTAAAATTATATCCTTAAATTTAAACAGGAAAAAAAAACATCGCTTTGGAATGAGAAGCATTTTTGACCTTTTAGGGATAATTGTGGTAAAATACATAACTTGGAAAGTCTTCAAGAAAAATAAAAACAAATTTTTATTTCTGAATGATTTAGTCCAGCCTTTATTCACTCAACAAGTATTTATAGAGTGACTGTTTTATATATGACAGGCACTTTCTCTGGATGGTGGGGATATTGCAGTGAATAACACAGGCAAAGTGTAGCCTGTGAATACCACAGTGGTAAGTATTTAACAATTGGTTCTTCAAGGGGAAAAACCCTGATTTGTAGAGTTCACTGATCCCCATAGTTTAAATACTACTACTAAGGCCAGTTTCAAGCCACAGACATTACTTCACTGAGGAGCTGGGAAATGATGCACACAATCAGCTTTCATGAGCGCAGTTGGACCATCCCCATACTACCTCTAGAACCCTGGCACAAAGAGAATCTCTCAGGGAAAAAGGATAACTGAATTATGTACAGGTATACATTTTTGAGAAACAAGATATTCCCTTACTATGTGCACTTTAGAGGTTTCCCAAACACGTTAGCCCAACAAGGAGTCCTACAGTAAAAACTTATTTAGAATGATTTACCTAGTGTTTTTCAAGGGAATTTGACCACAGGCCGGGTTGCCAGCCCGGATCATCTTTAAACCGCATAATCAGTTCTTGGAGAGTTGGATAGTCAGTACATCTGACTGTAGAGAACTTAAATGTAAGGATGTCAACATCCTCATGACTGGAAAGTACAAGTATACCTTAACACAGCCAGAATGGTTTCTGTTATTTCCCAAGGATACAATGTAGTCTGAAATACATGTCAAGGTTGTTCCTGGTATCATTTGGTTCTAGTCACCAATATTGGTTTCAGTCACCATTTATATACCAATTTCTAAGACATTTAGGGAATGGTCAGATTTTATCTTGTTTTATGAATTCCATAAATCATTTACTTCCTTTTCCTGAATTCTTCCATGTTTGCCTATTAAGGCTGATTGATAGGAAAAAGAAACATAACTAAAAGTCAAACAAACCCCGTTATTTTATGTGATAACAACTTAACGAAACAATTT
Organism: Tarsius wallacei; assembly: GCA_963574415.1. Taxonomy (NCBI): domain Eukaryota; kingdom Metazoa; phylum Chordata; class Mammalia; order Primates; family Tarsiidae; genus Tarsius; species Tarsius wallacei. The sequence continues at coordinate 12,904 of CAUYQG010131825.1, forward strand.
AGAAAGGTTGTGGAAATATTGATTAAAATGCTATGATTTGATTAAAAATCTAGTCTTTTTTTTTCAGGCCAGCACAAATAATTGAGAAATTGTGATAAATATCTTACACCTTTTCAACAAACAAAATTATGAAGATACTTGAACTTTAATTTTCTTCCTTGATACAAAATAACTGAGATTCAGAGCAACGAACTAAATTATAAAATATTTAGCAATGATTTTCTGTTGCATGATTAGAATGTATATAATTCTAAAAAACCATGTTCTAACAAATAATGAAGTTTTCTTTCTGAGGTTTTAGAAAAATTCCAAAGTGGTAAAAGGCTCTTAAAAATAATTACAATATAAAATCATGTACACACACACACACACACACACACATCTATATTTGGGGGACCAAGGTGGGAGGATTGCTTGAAGTCAGAAGTCTGAGACTAGCTTGGCAACATAACAAGACCCTGTCTCTACCAAAAACATTATATATGTTTTATATGTTATATATATAAATATATATGTCCCTGAGTTTTGCTAAATGGTATAGATCCACAATTTGTCTAAATATATTCATAAAAGTATTTTTAGACATTCTATAAAAATTAAAGGTTTTTTTTTTTGCATATTTGGTTTCTTTAGAAAATTGTCATTTATAGAAATTGCAATGATTAAGACTTGCCCTCCAGCAAGTGAGGTTTGAAAAACAACCTGGATAAATGCTAAAACTTGACGCTAAACCAAATGATATTTTAGTTTAATTCAATACATTTTTGCTAAGAACATGCCATGGGAGAGGCCCTATGCTTGATGAGTAGAAAACAACCTTACATGTCAAGAGTTCAAGTCTGTCAGAGGTTTAAGTGTTTGAAAATATTCTGATGATAATTTTCCAAAAGAGACATAGATCAAGAAATAAATATTTGTCATGTGAAACAGAAGATCAAGATAATAATAAAAAATAATTCTCGTTAAATTAGGCACAATTCATTCAAATTTAGCTTATTCAACACTGATGAATTTAAGTTGGAGGTTAAATTATAGACTCCACTCATACAGTTTGTATTAATTTATGGAACAAAATCACTGCCTAGAATAGAGCTTACCAAATACTGTTGTAGACTGCTGACCTCATATCATCTTGGTAGTTACATTGCTAAAATCATTTGAAGCAATTTATTATGGTCTCATTAAGCTCTATTTAAGAGTTTCTGTTGTGAAATATATGAATTTGGGTGAAATGTTGCACCTATGCTTTCTAACTATTTTTTCTTTTAAAAATGAAATATTTATCTATATTCTCTCTAGTTGCTGGGGTAAAGTATCTTCTTAAAGTTGCCAATACTAGTAGCAACAACAGCTGGTGAATCTGATTTGCATTTAAATGAACAATTCACAACAATGTTCTTCAAGTCCCAGGATGCTCCTGATGCATTCTCTGTGCACACATGCATGTGGATGGCAGCAGTAAACTGGATACATAGGGCAACAGTACAATATAAAAGCTGCATTTTCATGAATCAGTCACTCTATGAAGGCTGCTGATATTTTTGCCACCCTTATTTCTACACAGTATCCATATTTCCCCGTATCACTATCTTCTCTGTAACATTCTTCACCCTTGTAACAATCATCCCAAATCAACATCTGATCTTCATGCCAGGTCATCTCTTTCTAATATTTCAAATTGTTCAAGGATTCATTTCAGCAAACCTAGGATTGACCCGAGTTACATTACTGAGTAAAAGCTCTACCAAAAATCTTTGATCCCTGGTCAAGGCATGAGATGCATGCTTAATAGCATTGCTTTATAACTGTGACTCCAAGGATTTTCAGGAAAGTTTGTACTAGTTTCTTAATGTGGGGGCTAGGGCTTGGCCTTCTAAAGTTTCACTGAAAAATCAATTCACAAAAGGCAGATTTATTTTTTAAAAGGCATTCAAGCTTATTTAACATGTATACATGGCAGCCTTCAGAATGAAGATGGTGATACAGGGAAGTATGAATACCATGTAGAAATATGATTGGATGCAAAGGATATGTTCTAATGCTAATAGACTGAATGGATAAACCCAACAAGGCCTCTCTGTCTATTTCTTTCTGGCCTCTCTGAGCATGCATTCCTTTTTTCTGGGTATGGGGCAAGCAAGACACTCTTTAGAATGAGGGTCTTAAGACCTACAGTCAAACAGGGTAGGCCAGATAATATCTTTATGGCCAGTTTTTACACAACAAAGCAGACAGAAAGAGTAATATTTTTTGATTTTATGGATGGCCTTAGAGAGAAAGAGTTCTGGTTTCTATGACCCACAATGGGGAGGAGGGATTCTCAGTTTTAATGGCTGGCCTTGGGGGTTAATGGTACCGAGAGACAGGAGGGCTGGAGAAGGTCAGAGAAAAACTTTTGTTTCTGTGGTTGTTTCCAAAGACTTAATTTCAGATTATTGTTTTCTAAGCCTTAACATAGCACTATTTATTGATAACAGTGAGACTGATGATTTGTACTCAATCTCGGTAAGATCCCCCAATGATTCCCCTTGATGCTGGTTAAATATCAAGAATATTGCTACCTGACCAGCAGGGCATAAGAAGCCCCATCCAAGACTTCATTTTTGCTACCTTAGTTCTGAGGTGTTCTTTATATATCAGTGGTTCTGGATCTGAAAAAAAAATTTCATCCATGTAGTATTTACCCAGGTAGGACAATTGGAACTCACACTGGCCACTTTGGACTCCCTGATTTGAGGCAGCTTTGGGCCATGATGCATATTCTGACTTTAATACTGCTGCCCTATTGTAACCTTTTCTTGTTAGACTATAGATTTGAAAATACTGTACCAAAGTCCTGATAATGTCCTTTAGCAATTAAACCCAGTTTGCCATTGTTCATGCAAAAACACACAGACTCTCCTTTTAAAAAAATATTTATTTTAGATTCAGGGTTACACATGTGTGTTCCTTACATGGACATATTGTGTAGTGATAGGGACTGGGTCTCGGGTGGCCCACTCCCCAGATAGTGAACAGTGTACTCCATGGGTCATTTCTGAATATTCCTCCTCCCCAACTCCCTGCTTCATGGTGCTCCCAGTGACTATTACTTCCATCTTTGTGACCCTTTAGTTCCCGCATATGAGTAAGACCACATGGAGTTTGGTTTGCTGTTTTGGGTCAGTTCACTTAGGATGGTGATCTCCAGCTCCACCTTTTTTGCAGCTTTTGCTGCAAAAGATATGATTTCATTCTTTTTTAAGGCTGCATAGTATTCCTTGGTGTATATTACCACATTTTTATCATTATTTTTTAATAATCACCTTTTAAAATAATCACCTTTTATGATTATAAACTATAAAGTGCTTATCAAAAAGCTGGGAGACTACAAAAATTTCTTATTTTACCTTTTTTTTCACTTTTTAACATTTTTAATTATTTTAAAATGTGGAATACAATTCAGTGTTAGGTACATATGTGGTCATCATAAAGGTAAAGTGTGGGTATCTTTATTGGTTGTTATGTGCCCTCCCCGGCAGGGTCGCACTACTGCCAATCCCTTTCTTAAAGTATTAGAGTATCATGTCCAGGGCCTACTTATGAGTGAGTACATGTGGTACTCAGATCTTTTTTTCTGTGATAAATCACTGAGTATTGTAGACTCTAATTTCATCCAGGTTGCTGCAAAGTCCATAATTTTGCTTTTCTTTATGGCTGCATAATATACCATCATGTAAATGTACCACATTTTCTTTATCCAGTCCACTTTCGATGGACAGCGCGGTTGGTTCCCTGTTTTTGCTATTGTAAATAATGCTGCAATAAACATGCATGTGCAGGAATCTTTTTTAGAGTGATTTGAGTACCTTCAGGTATATTTCCAGAAGGGAATTACTGGGTCATATGGAAGGTCAATTTTTAGATCTTTTAGCAATCGTCACACTGTTTTCCACAGAGTTCATACTAGTTTACATTCCTACCAACAGTGTAGAAGTGTTCCCTTTTCCCCACATCCTCTCCGCCATCTGTTGTTTTTGACTTATTGATGATGGCCATCCTGACTGGAGTTAGGTGGTATCTCAGTGTGGTTTTAATTTGCATCCTTGGTGATTAGCGAGACTGAGCATTTTTTTCATGTATCTGTTGACTGCTCATATGTCTTCTTTTGAGAAGTGTCTATTCATATCTGTTGCCCATTTTTAAATAGGGCTGTTAGGTTTTTTTTCCCTTTCAGCACATTTGAGTTTCTTATAGATCCTGGTAAGGCCTTTGTCAAATATACAGTTGGCAAATATTTTTTTCCCATTTGGTGAACTCTCTCCCCACTCTTTTGATGGTTTCTTTTGTTTTGCAGAAGCTTTTCAGTTTGATGAGGTCCCACTTGTCTATCTTATCTCTTATGGCATATGCTTTTGGGGATTTGATCAAGAATTTGTTTCCTACTCCAATATGCTTAAGGGTGTCTCCTGTGTTTTCTTCTAAGATTCTTATTGTTTGAGGTTTTACATTTAGGTCTTTGATCCATTTAGAGTTGATTTTTGTATATGGTGATGGGCAGGGATCCTGTTTCAGTCTTCTGCGTGTGGTCAGTCAGTTTTCCCAGCACCATTTACTGAATAGGAGACTACAAAATTTCTAAGGAATAAATTAAAGTTACTCATAATCTTATAATCAAGAAATAATTATTCTAAATGTTTCCCATGAACTTTCTCTCTGCTTTGATTGAGATCATGTACCCATAATAGTTTTGTATTTTTTTTTCTTCAGGTAATCTTAATAACATTAGCTTTACTTCTAGTAAATTTTATCCTGACTATATACTATTCATCAATGGGTATACCATTATCCAAAAAAAGATATATTGTTGAAAAATCAGTTTATTTTGTTTTTCTTCTTTATAAATAAGCAATTATGGAACTCTATTGTATATAAAACAGATTTTTGAGCCTATTATTATCATGAATAGTCCTTAAGATAGATTCATAAAATTTGATTGACTATACCAAAGAATACAAACATCTTTAAGGCTAACAATGGAATTGTACTAATTATTTCCAAAAAAAAAGTAATATGTGTGATTATGCTCACAAAAAATATAGGAATACTTTACCATTTTAGTCATATATTTTGGAAATATGTACCATTTTTCTTTCATATTTATTGGAATAATTTTTGTTTGCTTTTTAATTTATGTATTTGACTTACAAACATTTCATGTTTTAATATAATCAAATCTATTATCTTTTCCTTCTAATTTCTTACATTATGCCTGGAGAAATCTTTCCTTATATAGACATTTGCTAGGATATTCATTTTAATTTTCTTTTAGAGTTTTCACATTTTCACAGTTTAGATGAATTTCCCCAAATCATAACCTTTTTTCTAGTACAATTTATTGAAAACCTTTACTATACATTAAAATGTGGTTCATGCATATTATGGGAAAATAAGTCTTCCCTGGATTTCTTGGTTTTCCTGCAAAGTCCTGGACATTAATACATTGTGAAAACAGGGGATATTTGATTTTATTTTCGTCAGAAAAAAAATTCCTTTTCATATGCTTGACTATTAGTTATTCAGCTATTTGTCTCCTTAGTAATACAGTTAATTGCTCCATCCGAAAGATAATAAGCTTCTTATCCCTCAGAGCCAAATGGTTACATTCTAGAATGAGAACTTGAGTTATAGGAAAGGGTGACTGAATAATGCTTAGACCACTGGAAGGACTTAGAGCTTATCTCCCCATGTGTTTACATTTCAAAAGAGACAATTCTGAATTGCAAACTTGGAAAAGGAGTCTTATCTTTTATTTGTATTTCATAGAATATTTATTTGTATTCCAAAGGTAAGAATCTAGAATCTTTCCTCTTCTACCAGGAAGAGGAACAAATATTCTCCTTTTCTATATAAGGGGAGAAATGTAAAATTCTGGGTCTGTATCCTACAGTGCAATCAGCATATGTAGGACATATCCACAGGCCTCTCATCATGCCATCTATGGGTCTATGCATGGAGGGGGAATAAAACTGCTGTTTTAGCTGTGAGTAAAATAAAGTTCTAATCTCTGAGTATCTGCAAATATCTCTGTGAGTATCCAACTATCTAGCTAGATAGCTAAATATAGTTTCTTAGAAGTAAAGATTATTGGTCAAATTGAATTTTTTTTTTTTTTTTTTTTTTTTTTGAGTTGGAGTCTCACTCTGTCGCCCAGACTGGAGTGCAGTGGCCGCTCCCGGCCACCACAGCCTCGACCTGCTGGGCTCCGGGGATCCTTCCGCCTCAGCCTTCCAAGTAGCTGGAACAACAGGCGCGTGCTACCATGCCCGGCTCATTTTTTTGTGATTTATTGTAGAGATGAGGTCTCGCCAAGTTGCCCAGTCGGGTCTCGAACCCTGCGCAGGCAATCCACTCATCTCAGCCTCCCAAATCGCGGGATTACAGGCTGAGCCACAGAGCCCGGTTTAAATTGTGTTTTTAAAGGAATGTTTTTAATTTTGCCCAATCTATTATATTTACAGTATCCTCTAATTTCAAAAATGCCTATGAGATGTGTCTCTTTTTGCAGTGATGTCATCTTTTCTATTCTTTTTTTCTTCTGGGGGGTGTCTCACTATGTCACCCAGGCTGGAGTGCAGAGGCATGATCACGGCGGCCACCTCCAGGCTCACTTCCCTTCATCCTTCCTCCTTCCCCCACCCTGTTCTTCCCAGTCTTTGTTATCTACCATTCCACCCTCTACCTCCTCTTTTCCAATTTGAATGCTTTTAATTTTTTTCTCGGCCGGGCTCGGTGACTCAGCCTGTAATCCCACGCCTTGGGAGGCCGAGGTGAGTGCATTGTCTGAGCCTGCGGGTTCGAGACCCGCCTGGGCAACTTGGCAAGACCTCATCTCTACAATAAATTAAAAAAACTAGCCGGGCGTGGTAGCGCACTCCTGTAGTTCCAGCTACTTGGAAAACTGAGGCGGAAGGATCGCCGGAGTCCAGCAGGTCGAGGCTGCAGTGGCCGGGAACGGCCACTGCACTCCAGTCTGGGTGACAGAGTGAGACTCCAACTCAAAAAAAAAAAAAATTTTTTTTTTCTCTTGCCTGATTGCTCTTGCTAGGACTTCTAGAAAAATATCTTCCAATGCAATGTTGAATAGAAGTGCTAAAAATGAGCATCCTGTCTGTTACAGTTCTCAGAGGAAATTCAATTCAGTATGATGTTAGCTGTGTGTATGCTGTATATGGCCTACATTATTTTGAGGTATGTTTATCCTATGCCTAGTTTGTTGAGCTCTTTTTTTAAAAATCACAATATAATGTTGAATTTTACTAAATATTTTCTCTGCATCTATTGAGATGATCATACTATTTTGTCTTGCATTCTATTGCTATGATATATCATGTTTATTGACTTGTGTATGTCAAACCATCTTTGCATTCCCGGTATAAACCTCATTTGATCATTATGCTTTTTTTTTTTTTTTTTTTGATGTGCTGTTGGATTTGTTTTGCAATATTTTGCTGAGGATTTGTGTGCTTATGTTTATCAGAGGCATTGGTTTGTAGTTTTCTTATCTTTTTGCATCCTTGTCTTGTTGTGGTATTAGAGTGATACTGGCCTCTTAGAATGAGCTAGAGAGAATTTCCTTCTTTTGATTTTTGAAAATAGTTTTATGAGAATTGGTTTTACTTCATTGTATGTTTGGTAGAATCCAGTTTTTTTTGTTGTTGTTGGGAGATGTTTTTATTACTGATTCAATCTCACTATTTCTTATTGGTCTGTTCAGGTTTTCCGTTTCTTCCTGATTCAATCTTGGTAAGTTGCATGTTTCTAGGAATGTATGTATTCATTTTCTGTAGGTTTTCCAGTGTGTCAGTGTATAGTTGTTCATAGTATTCCCTAAGGATCTTTTATATTTCTGTGGTATCTGTAGTACCTCTTTTTTATTTCTCATTTTGTTTATTTGGGTCTTGTCTCTTTTTTCTTGGTTAGTCTAGCTAGCAGTTTATCAATTTTGTATATCTTTTAGAAAAGCCAACTTTTTAACCATTTTTAAATTTTATTGTTCATTTGTATTTTTTGTCTCTATTTAATTTAGTTATGCTGTGAGCTTTATTATTAATGTTCTTCTATTAACTCTGGGTTTGTTTTGTTTTTATAGTTTCTTAAAGTGTATGGCTAGATTTTTTTCAATGTAATCTTTCTGCTTTTTACAGTAGGCATTAGTTGTAGTAAACTTCCCTCTTAGTAATGCTTTTATTGTATTCCACAGCTTTTCATATATTATGTTTCCATTTTCATTTGCTTAAAACATTTTTTAAATTTCCATCAATGTCTTTGTTGATGCAATGTTCATTTAGGAACATGTTATTTAATTTTTATGTACTGGCCGGGCTTAGTGGTTCAGCTTGTAATCCCAGCACTTTGGGAGGCTGAGGCAAGTGAATTGCCTGAGCCTGCAGGCTCGAGACCCACCTGGGCAACTTGGCAAGACCTTGTCTCTACAATAAATAAAAAATTAGCCATGCGTGGTAGCATGCACCCATAGTTCTGACTACTTGGAAGGCTGCGGTGGAAGGATCACCAGAGCCCAGCAGGTTGAGGCCATGGTGACCAGGAACATGCCACTGCACTCCAATCTGGGCAATGGAGTGAGACTCCAACTCAAAAAAAATTTTTTTCTATGTACTCATGTGACTTCCAAAGTTCCTCTTGATATTGATCTCTAGTTTTATTTTATTGTGATCTGATAAAATTCTTGGTATAATTTCAATTTTTGACATATGGTATATCTTGGAGAATAGTTCATGTACTGATGAATGTATATTCTGCAGTTGTTAGATAGAATATTCTGTAAATGTATGTGAAGGTGCTTTTAGTCTAAAGTCCAGTTTAAATTCAATGTTTCTTTATCAGTTTTATGTCTAGATCAGTGGTTCCCTAGCATCAGGTACCAGTTTTGTGGAAGACAATTTTTCCTCAAACCAGGGTAGTGGGGGAGATAGTTTCTGGATGATTCAAATGCATTACATTTATTGTGCACTTTATTTTTATTGTTATTACATTGTGATATGCAATGAAATAATTATACAGCTCACCATAATGCAACATGAGTGGGAACCCTGGGCTTGTTTTCCTGCAGCTAGATGGTCTCATCTGGGGGTGATAGGAGACAGTGACACCCATAGGGTGTTGCTTATGTCCAGTCTACTCGGTAATCTCATTTTGGCTGCTGTCACTGCAGAAAACCCTGCTTCACAAAGATAGAGTGTTGGAAATTGAAGCAGGCTCTTCAATGCTGATCTCAGAGGAGGTAGAACTCAGGTAGTAATGTGAGTGATGGGGAGCAGCTGTAAATATAGCTTAAGCTTCACTCACTTATGCACCACTCACCTCTTGTTTTGCAACCTGGTTTAGGATCACTGGTTTAGATGATCAATCTTATGCTTTGAGAGGGTTGTGAGTTCCCCAGCTAATGTTTTACAATTCATTTCCCCTTTCTAGATTTAGTAATGTTTGCTTTATGGATCTGGGTGCTCCAGTGTTAGGTGTTTATTTTTTATTATTTTTTATTTTTTCTTTGAGTTGGAGTCTCACTCTGTCGCCCAGACTGGAGTGCAGTGGCCGCTCCAGGCCACCGCAGCCTCGACCTGCTGGGCTCCGGCGATCCTTCCACCTCAGCCTTCCTAGTAGCTGGAACTACAGGCACGCGCTACCACGCCCGGCTGATTTTTTTATTTATTGTAGAGATGAGGTCTCACCAAGTTGCCCAGACAGGTCTTGAACCCACGGGCTCAGGCAATCCACTCACCTCAGCCTCCCAAGGCGTGGGATTACAGGCTGAGCCACTGAGCCCGGCTAGGTGTTTATATAGTTAGAATTGTTATATCCTCTTGCTGGATTGATCTCTTTATCATTATATA
>CAUYQG010131828.1:0-13631 GCA_963574415.1 Tarsius wallacei
AAAACGAGAAGCTTCATTATTCACAAGTGTTTGTCAGAAACATGCAGTTGTGAATTCCTATCTATAACACAGATATAAAAATGTTCTGTACCAGAGAATTGTCAGGCAACAGAGTGAGACTCAAAAAAAAAAAAAAGAAACAACACACACACATGTATCCTCTATTGTGTTAAGACACGTTCCTGATATGCTATTTACCGTTTTCCTGGTACCCAAAACAAATTCACAAAAAGTGTGTGTGTGTGAGAGAGAGAGAGAGAGAGATAAAGAGAGAGGGGGTGGATTAGAAAGGGTAATGTGCAGACTTCTCAACTGAGGATGACAGAAATTATATTTGATAGTAAAAACTTTTTTAAAAATTTCATTATTTCTAAGAAGCAAAGCAAACAAGAAACCCAGTAGAAAGAGTTTTGAGAGAATAGTTCACAAAAACACCAAGAAAGCAGGAACAGAATCCATCACAAAAATGGCAGATATCACAGCGCAACGTGTTGATTTAGTAGCCTAGCAAGCAAAGGTTTCACACAGAGGCCCTTACAAAAAAGCTTATGCAGGAGACACAAACGGTACAAACGCAGATACAACTCTGTGTGTACATAGAAGGAAAGCCTGTTACCCTGAAAGGGCCTTGTTTGTTCTTTATTAGAATAAAGAAAAGAAGCATTAAGTACGGAAGCATATTGGGCTAACTCTATTTTAATTACCAAGTTCTTCAATCTATAAATGAAACACTGTGACTTCATTGTTTTTCCTGGGATAGCTGGAGAGGACAGGGTGGAGAACTATGCTTCTCCAAATCAGCGTGTGGGTGTGCAACAGCATAATGCTGTTGTGTGTTTCTAAACATTCATAAAAATTCAGATCATCCAAAGGCCCAGCTTTTCTTTTCTTTTTTTTTTTTTTTTGAGTTGGAGTCTCACTCCGTCGCCCAGACTGGAGTGCAGTGGCTGCTCCCGGCCACCGCAGCCTCGACCTGCTGGTCTCCGGCGATCCTTCCGCCTCAGCCTTCCAAGTAGCCAGAATTATAGGCATGCGCCACCATGCCCAGCTAATTTTTTGATTTATTGTAGAGATGAGGTCTCGCCAAGTTGCCCAGGCGGGTCTCGAACCCGCGGGCTCAGGCAATCCACTCATCTCAGTCTCCCAAAGCGCAGGATTACAGGCTGAGCCACCGAGCCCGGCTGGCCCAGCTTTTCAATGATGGTCTAGGGAGTTTTGTGAAAATATTAAAATTAAAGCTTTATTTCTAGAAGCCATACCCATACAAACCACTGGATATTTCCCTTGGCTACTTAGAGAACAACCAGGAGTGAGGAGAAGGCCTTACCCCTTTGTGTTCTTTCATAAAACTGGTTCCCTACTGAGCCTGTTTTTCAGAACCATCAGATCCTGTCTCCATGGTTTCTTTTCCCCTCTGCCTTCAGACGTGTGCTCAGGTGTCCCCAAGGGGTAAAGGACAAGGTCATGAGAAGACACTTGGAAAGGTGGAAGCCAAGGAGTGTCTTTCTCTGGTACTAAGCTAAGCTAAGTCCGCTTAGATCCCCAGGTTCTATCTTGTCTGTCTGTTTTATTGTCAGAGCGACCAGGGTTCCAAACCTACTGTGAGGTTTTATGAAAAACAGTCACATTCAGGGACAAAAGCACACAGGAGAAAGAAGTCCAGTGGGGCTCCTAGCTACCATTTCAGCAAGAAATTTGAGAGGCAAGACTATCATCACTCTGTTAAGCAAACAACTAGATAGTAATTGTGATAACTTTGTTAGCACTAGTAGTGTGTCCATGTCATTTCTGCTATCTTATGTATTTTTCCCGCAGCGAAATATACTCATGCACTGCAAAACACACTTTTGGTCAATGACAGTTCACATGTACAATGGTGGTTCCATAAGTTTATAATGCCGTATTTTTACTGTACCCTTTCTGTTTAGATCCGTCTAGATATACAAATACTTCCCATTGTGTTCCAGTTGCCTGCAGTATTCAGTAACCACAGTAAAGGTTTGTAGTCTAGGAGCAATTGGCTATACCATATCACCTAGATGTGTGGTTGGCTAATACCACCTATATCTTTGTGTAAATATGCTCTATGATGCCTACACAATGATGACATTTCCTAATGATGCACTTCTCAGAATGTATCCCTGTTGTTAAGTAAGGCAAACAAGTAGTATAGACAGTGTTGGTGTTACTTTAAGAAACAACAAAGCAAAACAAAAACCTCTGAAATTTGGTCTCACACATATTGCACTATTAAAATTTTTTTGTGCATCAATCTGGATACTTCCTATTGTCCTGTCTTCCCATTTACTAATCATCTGTTTGTCTGCTTCTAACCTGCTGTTAACCCCATCTGTTGAATTCTTATTTTTAGGCATTGTAACCTTTGGTTCTAAAATTTTTGTTTCACTTCTGTATCTTCTCCTGTGTTTACCATGGTGATTTTTACAGTCTTTGTACAATAATTCCACTACCTTAATAACTTGTGCATATCTTTTTGTGGTTTGTTGTTTTTGTTTCCAGCCAATTGGTTGCTTATTAGCACACTTCATATTTGTTAATTGGATACTAGACATTGCAGATGAAAATGTGTAGAAGCCCTGGATGATGCTGTCGTCTTCCAAGGAGGATTCAGCTTTCTTTTGGCAGGGAGGTAATGTACCAGTAGGCTATGTTGGTGTGTCCCATTAAGGGTCAGTTTTAGGCTTTGTCAGGGCTGGTCCATGCTCTTTTTCAGTTGGGCTCTTTTGTCTAGTGTATGGTCTTGATTCCTAGGATACAGCCCTTCCAGAGGCTATATACCCTTTTGTGAGGTAACACGAAAAGCCCAGGGCATTTATAACCCATCTAATTCACTGAGGCTTCAGATTCAGTCTCTTTATCTCCCCAACACTGGATGACTGAGGACATCTTAATTCCTTTAACCTTGCGGCTGGGGCAGACTAGGGTGAAACAAAGCAGGTGCCTATGGCAAAGTACCACCCTGGAAACAAGCATCTTAAATTTTACTCTCTGGGCACCCCTCTAGCCTTACTTACCTTAGGCATGTTCCTGCTCTTAGTTGCGGTTTTATTCTTTCTTAAGATTCAATGTCTTGAAAAGTATCCGTAGGAAGATTTGGGGTCTCCCCTCTCTGTGACGCCCTCCTCTCTAGGATCTGTCCAATTTCTGTGGCTCTGGTAGCCCTGAATTCCTGTTTCTTCAGCTCCCTAAGGCTGGCACTTCTTGTTTGGATTCTATTACCCACTGGCACCTCAGGGAGCTGGAAAGTGCTGGGGGAAAGGCTAGGGGTCAATGTGGTGCTCAGCTCAGATGCTTCTCTTCTCGCTATAACCCCTCAAGTTCCCGGCTGCCCTGGCTGCCCTCCAGCCCATACAAACTTAGTTGTTTCATACTCTGTCCAGCAAAAGTCTCTTGACTGACTGCTTGGACATGGAAGGCTTATTCTTGACTCCCATCTTTTGTGTATGCCGTTTCTTCTGTGTATTCTTCTGACCCTTCCTTTAGGAAAGCAGGCCCATCTTTTGGGCACAAACCAAATCTCACCTCCTCAAACCAAACGTGCATTGCCAGGTGTTGTTTTTCAACAACTTTTATTGATATGACAAAACATTATACGATGTTAAATGTATAAAGCTACTTGGAAGGCTGAGGCGGAAGGACATATGTGCTTTGAATCACAAGCCTGCACAACCCCTGCTGGATAAGACAGGAGGATTCCTAATGATGGCAGGATCCACCTCTGCTTCTTCACGCCACCAGACAGCATCCTTGTCATAAATAAGCCCCATGTTGGTCATTACCACTAGCTGAAGATATGGTAAAACCCCTCGCATCAATCTTATGCTCAGATGGGTGCAAATACTGCCCACATGGCCTTTTATCTTTTCACTTAATTTAGCAAACACATATAGAAGAAAAAACTCCAAAGTCCATCATAAATGCCAATGTTATATGCTTTATTTTTAATCAAGTAATTTTTTAAAACCTCAACATATCCATAATTGACAGAATAAGACATTGGGCATGAAATGAAAATACAAAATCCATGTTCTACAGAAAGGCAAACAGTGCTTAAGTCCATCAAGATGACTGCACACGAGAGAAATGCCGTTCCAAACATTGCTCCTTTTATGTCCTTTAAAAACATACAGCTCAAGTGTTTTTATTTTCACTTGTAAACAATGTGAGTCAAAATGGACGATGAGGTAATCTAAAGGATTTACTACAAGGATAATTTAAAAACACTAGATAAACACAGTATTAAAGACATATAAAAATCAGGGTTCACTTTGGTCTCTAGAATGGTTAGAGTTGTTAATACCAAAAAAGCAACACATACTAATTAAAGCCAGCTTGGTGGTAGGTGCCAGTGGTTGGTATGTGTAAGTGATTTAAGAGGTAGTCGACACCATGGTTTCAAGCTGGTAACTCTCACAAGTGTTAAAAGCCACAGATGTATTAAATATCATAATACTTTCTCACAGTATAGTACTTAACCATAACTTGCAGCTTTGTTCCAAATATAAGTTAAAAATGAATCATAGGCCAACCTCTCACTCTAACTGAACAACTATGACACAGATCACACAACCACCACATCTTAAAGAGGCTGTTGACAGTTAAGTAAGACAGAATTTGAAGCTTTTAACAAGCTGTTCTTTTCTAAAACAAATAAATCTCATTAAGATACCTAGAAAATTAAAATCAGTGCAGCTGCACTTGCACATACTTTCCCAAATTTTATAATCAAAGGGGAAATACACATATATATCTTATGATAAACATTTCTTAGAGAAAACAGATAAATTAATTTAAATTAACTTTAAGACTTAGTGAGATTTCCCATGTCCTGTATAATTCATCTTACAGTGAATGTTACAAAGTCTATTAACACTTATGGGCTTCTATTCACAAACTAAATACAACCAGCAGTAACTTGGGGCCGCACTGGTGCAAAATAAAACTGAGCCAGAATCCAAAAACATACACCGGCAATAACAACATCCAGTGTTTGGAGGTGGACCGATGCTAATAACGTGATGTGTCTTGATCTTTTTCCTTACATTGCACGCTAAACTTCCAAGTTATAAGCAGGTAAAAATCTTTCTAAGTCTTTCCATTGTAAAAATACATCCAAAGTCTTCTAGTAAAGACTAGAAATGCAAATATAAACATGTTTCCACTGTAGTCTGCCAGGTAGCAGATAAACAGCTCATAGGGTCCAGGGACTGGTAATGCATTTTTTCTCAGGGATTGCACTGGTGTTCACATGAGGGTGAAGTCAGAAGACAACTGAATTCACACCCCCGCCATCAGTAATCCCTGCAAACCGATGCTTCACACAGACCCTCCTCCCTCCCTAGCTAGGAATGGCATTGCACGTTCACTCCTTGGCACGCCAGTGCCAATGAGTTATGTGCCTGGGGCTGTAATGCTGCAATGAGCCCGGGCTTCAGGGCAGCACAGACACGTAACTGAAGGCAATTGGCATCTTCTACACTGTTGCCCAGCATCAAAACACACATACACCGACCCCTCCCCTGCTTGACCTTCCCGCCCTCCACCGCCGGCAAAGCGGAATTTCTAAGATTGCTTATGCGTTCTGTTTTGAAGTGGAAGAGTGCCCATAATTCTTTATGCTAAAGACATGATCATTTTAAGGAAATGCTTGGAGACTGCTAACTAAAACGAGAAGCTTCATTATTCACAAGTGTTTGTCAGAAACATGCAGTTGTGAATTCCTATCTATAACACAGATATAAAAATGTTCTGTACCAGAGAATTGTCAGGCAACTGTGAGGCTGGAGCAGCATACAGGTGTGCTGTGCATCAACTATGAGGTAGCCTTTTGCTGTAAACAGAATAATATCTCACCCATGTAAATGAACAATGTGCTCATATCAGTGATATTCACATATGCAAGGAGTTGAGGAATTCTGTCTAAGAGATTTTTTACAGGAAATACAAATCAGAGAACTGAAATCTGATATTCAGAAATTTTGATCTATGTCAAACTCAGAGGTAGTTACTATCATCGGTACATAATACTTATATAAAGGTCAAAGTGATTTGGTTTGTTTTGAGTAAGCAGGACTACAGACTAGCCTGTAAAGAAACAACAACAACATTATATGGTATGTTCCCTGAGCAAAGTTTTTTTTTTTGTCCTGAGTATGTTATGCAATAGTGATAATATTCTCATATAAAAAATAAACCCCAACTTTTAAACATAAGATAGGTTTGGTATGTGCTCTTAGTAGTTCAGACTGGTAAGATGCTGAAAAAGGATTTCAAATTGCACCCATAAGGTCCACAGCTCTCAAGCGTTTCTGTGTTTTTCACCATGATCTCAGCTCTGAATTTTTATATGTAAACAGGGAAAGTCCAATTTTCAAGTCCACAATTTCCTATTTCTAAAAGGTCAAGGAACTTTGGTTTGAATTTTCAAAGTGACTTATCATGTTTTACTTTTTTTTATGGTTAATCTGCTTATTATACTTGCTAAAAATTAAGCAATGCCACTTTGATTTGTCTATATAATTTAAATAAGCTTGAAATCCTCACATAAGGCAAGGAAGTACTTCTCTATAGCTATGTCACATTCAATATCGTCAAAGGTAAGTTTTGCATCACAGCACACTGATACTTCAGTATATACCACAGAGATTCTCACAAACACTGTCGTGAAAGTCAAGCTGAGTCGTAAAGGACGGGTAACCCAACCTGAGGCATTTTCTTCTTACGGTAGCTTGCGGAGACAGTAACTATACAAGTCTCCCATGACAGCACAAATAGGAGAGGCAGTAGAAACTGTTCAGCAGAACAGTTTTCATCTGAGTCATGCTATTTTCTTTGATTATCTGAGCTTACACCAACAGGCTCACACAAAACTACATTTATTGCCAATATTAAGCATTATAAGTCATCGGTACCTTCTTGCAGATGTTTCAAAACTTGCCCATAACATCTAGAACCAGGATGACCCCAAATGACTGTTTTTCATGACTGAAACCCAACAAGACCAACTATGACTGGTCCCTTGCCAGGTTATTACTAAAACTGAGAACCAATCTGAGGAACTCCCACTCCCCAGCATGGAATGTCCATCCTGAATCCACTACCTGGGTTACTCCAGCATCACACTGACAGTAACTTCCATAAGACCAATGTTGCTGTGTAAAAACGCTCCCGCCATCTAGTGGGGGAGGTTGTGGTGCTCCTGCCCTGGGCCTGTCACATGAGCTGCTGGCAAACACTACACTTTTTAACACCATTCACAGGTTGGACATATGGGGCAACTGGGAGCATCCACTTAATCTTCATTCTCAATCTCAGTGTTTTCTTCATTTCCGTGCTGCTTTTGTTTATTTGTTCAAAACAAGTTGAACAATTCTCCAGGGGAAATTTAAAACAGCCACCAAAAAATATACCCCAAACAACTGGAGTTCTTTAACATCTTCAGTAGTTAAAATAAAAAGGGGGGATTCCCTGCTCTCAGCCATGGTGAGGAGACTGACTTAGTCAAGGAAGCTGCTATCGTCATAATCCCTTACAAGCCTCACAGCACGGAAAAAGTTACAGCAAGCTGGTATCAGAATACCCCTGAAAACAATCGTTATTACATTTACACCTTATCCTCCCCTTCATTTCTTTTAATAGGCATCTAGTTTACAATCAAACATAGAATTAAAAAATTGAAATATCGGCACAGAAATTACACATTCATTGTCTTTTCTGGAGTTATGTATCCCAGAATCAAAAAAGCTTATGGCAGTCAGAGACATATGGAGTTAAGGTACTGCCTTCAAAAAGGAAAAAGAAACAAAAACAAAAACAAAACCACTCCACAGATACCAAGAAAAAAGAGGTGTCTCCCAAACCTGGGAGAATCGGATGTCTTAAAAACTTTTAGTACCATATGATTGGCAGCTGAGATCTAAAGTATCCTTTGGTTCACACAAAAGGTAACAGTCATGTTTTTATTTTTATGTAATATAAAAGAAGTGGTATTTCAATAAAACTCCAGAGGGTGTTTTGGAAACCATCTATAATGCTTCACACAGGTTTTCAATTCTTGGTGATGTCCAATTACGTGAGGGAGGGTGTGTGCTTATATCTACATACACACATATATAAAGACAAGCCTTCTTTATATATATGTCTACATTTCTATATAAAATCCTTATATACACACACACAGACTCAGGCTCTCTCCCTCTCACACATGCACATTTGATATACATATTATCTCAATCTCTAAGTAACATAAAACATGACACCCTGCTCAAATGTAAATTGCTTCGAGTGATTTGTCTATTTAAAAAATTCACAGTTCCTCAACAGTAGTTAAAATTCCAGGTCAGCTGCTGTTTGTGAAATACTGTTCCCCTGTACTTGCATGAGGTAGACTTCCCAACCGGGGCAAGAATGCGATGCGTGGAGAAGAACTGTTATGTCTTTTTCCTTTTTTGGACTGAAGGCCCCTTTTTGCTCTGCTCTTCTGGTGCTGCAGATGACTTCATGGAGGAAGCTTCTTGAGGCGACCTACCTGACCGGTCTGAGATCTCCGCCTTTGCCTCCTGAGGAAACTGGGGTGATGGACAGCCGTGCCCACCTCCCACCTCTCGAGGGCAGGCCGAAGTGCATGGCTGGGATTCTGCTTCCTGTCTTCCCTGAGAACTGGCGGGTGGCTGTGCAACAGTTTTATGTGGGCAGTTTGCCACCATGTGCATGATGCTCTGACAGTAATGGCACTTCTTTGGCTGAGGAGGTAGACTACATTCCTTAGCATGATGATCAAGGCCACCACAGTTGTAGCATCTGCAAGCAAGAATGACAAAAACATCTTAGAAGTAGGTAGCACATATCATTCAACACATGTTATAAATTTAAAAGCACTAAAATATGCAACTGCCAATGAGATCACCTTACTT
The DNA here is from genome assembly GCA_963574415.1 of Tarsius wallacei. NCBI lineage: Eukaryota > Metazoa > Chordata > Mammalia > Primates > Tarsiidae > Tarsius > Tarsius wallacei. The sequence goes on from CAUYQG010131828.1 coordinate 8,934, forward strand.
TAATGTGCCTTCTTAAAAGAATTTATTGTTATTTATATTGGTTGTTTCAAAGAGTATCACCAAAGTGTGCCGGCAAAGTTGTAAAATTAGTTATGTTTAAAAACAAAAGCACTATGACTCTTTGAGGTAGATCACTAAAAAAGAAACAAAACAAAACAAAAGCACTATACCTGAATCACTTCCATAGAGAAATTATTCCTTATTTCGATTATCTTATTTATTTATTTTGAGTAGGGTCTCATTCTGTCACCCAGGCAGGAGTGCAGTGGCATGATTATGATGATCGTGCTCACAGCAGCCTCGACATCCTGGGCTCAGGCGATCTACCTCAGCTTCTAAGTAGCTGGGACCACAGGCACCTATCACCACAACCGACTTTTTTGTTTGCAGAGACACAGAGACAAGATCTCTCTATGTTGCCTGTGTTGGTCTTGAACTCCTGGGCTCAAGAAGTCCTGCTGTCCGGGTCTCCCAAAGTGCTGGGATAAAGGCGTGAGCTACTGCACCTGGCCTCGGTTATTTTAAAAGAACAGTTTGGTCCACTAGAGGGCAGCGAGTAGTCAACAAAACAACCAGCTAATTGTAAAAACAGGAGTTTAAACATATAGCTGTTGATATGATACAAAATGACAAATGGGAAAATTATAGACATTAAATTTTATGAGTTTAATATTTCTTTGAGTGTGAATTATTTTGACTGTGGAAGTGAACTGAACCGGAAGAATTCTCTTCCTTTGTACAAAATTAAGTAGTGCAGTGATATTTGATATATAAAAAGCCAGATTTCCAGTCAGAAAGTAAGAATGTTATCTGGTAAATTACCAAATAAGTTTAGAGCTGTATACAGTAAGTGTCTGAATTAGAAAAGAGCTAAAAAAAAAAAAAAGCTTCTAAATACTTAGGTCGAATTAATAAAGGTTGATGCTAGTTCAGTTTACTTATCTGTAAAAAATTAACATGGCTTTGGGGTGATTTCTCCTAAACTGAAATAAACATAAATCCATCTTTAACTAATATTTGAATGCACATGGGGGAGTTGACTTTGTATTATTACATGTTTGAAAATCCTACTTACAAGGAAAAGCTGAGCAAGGAAATTAATTATATGTAAGTTATATTTGTTCAATTTAAATCGGATTTTTTTCTTTTAAAATTTTTTATTAAAAATGAAAGACTATAAGATGGAAAAAACTAAGAAAAAAACTTTATTTACAAAGGTTTTCAATCTGTTGAATATAAAATTTGCTTATCGATTTGTCTCCAAATAAAATGTTTTAAGTTTAGCCAGGAATGGTGGCATGATCCTGTAATCCCAGCTACTTGGGAGACTGAGACAGGAGAATCACTTGAGCCCAGAAGTTTGAGACTGCAGTGAGCTAGGATCACACCACTGCACTCCAACCTGGGTGGCAGAGTGAAATTCTGCCCCCCAAAAAAGAGAAAAAAAAAAAAAAGAAAGAAGAAATGCTTTAAGATCTCTATTTTTAAATTTATTTTTCAAATAAATTTATGACTCCATAATTCTCATTATGAAGCACAAATAACAGTGGGTCATAACATTTTTAAAAAAGACTGTGAGAAAATTAGTTTAAAATTCTGATGACAACAAAGATTAATTACAATAAATTATATTTATATGTGTATGAGAGAAAATTCGTAATTTACATGATCTTATATTTCAAAGACAAAATACTAATCTACTAATAACCTAACTAAGCATTATGTGTAAGATACTTAATATTTTATCTTCTAGGATAAGTTATAAGGGGTGAATTTTTTAATTGGCAAAAATTAGGGTAACTATTGCCTGCCTCTCCAGTTACCAATACTGCCTGCCTTACAGATTTTAGAAAAATTGACTCACAAGACAGGCTTTTATTCTTTGTAATAATTGACAAGCATTTTTCTTAGGACAATCATATTTTCAAAAATTAAAGGAAAAAAATAAGGAAAGGTGATTGAATTATTTATTGTATAATTACGTACCTTCATATAATAAGTAAAACATTACAGATTCAATATTATTTCAATCATATGTTCTGAGAGTGCAAAATTAAGTAATACAGAAATTACTGACTAATGCTTAAAAATCATGCCTCAAAATAATGCACATTTCAAAATGGCATCTTTGAAAAATATGACCACATTACTTATCATAATGTTTTCCCACATAGTTCTCCTCTATAATGGATAAGTGAGTTCTTAAATTAAATTTGCCCATCTATAAAATATCTTCTTTTGAATTAAATTCCCTTCCTTGAGGACAGCATCCACTCAGGAGCTCATTTTCGAAGAGAGAGAAAATAGGTTAAAGGATTCAGTAATAGAGCTGGCTCTCCTGCGGACACATCAATTTCATCAGTCACTGTGGTATATGCGTCGCCTTATCCAATTCGGGAGCCATTTTGCCCACGCATTTACCAAGGGCTTGGTGTCAGGATCCGGCTATCACAAATGGGATCTCTGATCACATTCTATAAGTGCATTTTCCATTACGAGGGGTTATAAAAGTTATTTCTTAGGATGCTATATGTAATTTTGGTCTCCTTGCATTTTGATCTGCATAGTTAATTCACCCCCAGGCTTTTCTGATATGTGCTATCATTAGGCCAGAATGCCTTCCACACTGAAAAGATTTGTATTCAGTGTATATGTGCTTAGCCTTTAAAAGGGGGAGGAGTGGTATTTATTCTCCTCTTCTATTTAATCATTCAATGTCAATCACTCTTACTAAGAGTGCAGATCACACCCTATTATGAAACCCTTTCCTTCCCAAGGGACTGACACCAAAATGGAAATGTTCAGCTACTTTCAGCTCACAAATGATACCACAACCATATACTCCATACACGCTACACATGGCTCTAGTCTTCTTTGTTCACTTTCTACCCTTTTCAAAATCAGTTTGCTTTTGTTAGTGTGAATTTTACATTGTGATGTGAGCATAAAGATGGTATGTCACCTACATAGAGCTAAATGCTTAAGAAATGTAAGGATACTGTCTCACAGGCAAACAACTATGCAATGAACACTGCAATCATACTGTTTTGTATTTCCAAAGTTCAACATACACATAAAATTACTCATGTTCAGTATTTTATAAAATGCTGAGCCAATGGCAGAAAGGATATTTTCTCAGATATTAAACATAAGGATAAAATAAAAACATTTAGTTTACTTTTAGAATGTTATCAGTTCTTGATAAAATTACTTTATAAATACTTTAATTCTAATGAGCTAGCAGCACATTCTACAAGTATTACTTCTAATTTAAGATGACTTTAAAGATAGAAAATAAATAACAAATTGAAGTCAATTTTTAAAAAGACTATCAAAATAAGATTAAAATTTTTTATTGAAAAGGGAATGCCAACAACAGACAGAATGGAGGCACCTAAAATGGCCAGACAAATGAAAACACATCTTTTAGACCTGTCTGAAATAATTATGTGAATGTTTATAAATCAAGTCCAAATGCCTGCATGAGTTAATAATCAAAACATATACAAAAGTTCTGAGGAGTTCATGAAAAAGAATGAAAACTCTGATTTGGGTATCAGAATTTTGATCTGCTATGACCATTAGAAAATGTCCCATTTTTTTGGTCCAAACAACTGAATAAGCAAATTATATTTTTAAATGATACCAGTAACAACAAAACTGAGCTCAACTGAGAGTCACTAGGTTAAAATACAGATGTCCATTTTTAAGAGGAAATATTCCGACGGCCTAAATGAAAAAATTTATCAATTATATATTCCCCTTTGACTCCTAGATTAAAAAAAGGAAATTGGGCAGAGGTGTGATGCCACAGATAGAGTCAGATTTGTTTCTAAAAGTAGAATGGGGAAAAAAAATGTACTTCAGGGTGCTTCTCAATATTTGAAAGTTTTAACACAATAAGAATTTATATGGAAACTCAAATCCACATTCCTAGAGTCTGACAGGGACATTAAGGATGACAATGCAGTGATCTATAAGTTTCTCAAGAGGAAGGAAATGTTGAAAGAATATTAAATAAAGCAATATCAGAGAGAGAGAGAAAGAGAATAGAGTGAAAAAAAGTGAAGTCGTGGGATGGAAGCAGGTATGAATATAGAAAAGGAGTACATAAAAATCCCTAGAAAAGATGAAAAAAAGGGTTTCTAAAATTTCCAGTCGGGAAGCCAGAGGGACTAAAGAGACATTCCAGATGAACTTCAGAAGCTAAACTGGAAAAAAGATAACTGGCTCTTTGGTGAGACTGTTTATCATTTTTGATGGTACAGTTCAAGTAAAATCAAGAAATGATATTAATAACATTCCTCATATCTACCATTTGGGATTCTCTTTTTTTTTTTGAGTTGGAGTCTCATTCTGTCACCCAGACTGGAGGGCAATGGCACGTTCCCAGCCACTGCAGCCTCGACCTGCTGGACTCAGGTGATCCTTCTGCCTCAGCCTTTCAAGTAGCTGGAACTACAGGCACGCGCCACCACACCTGGCTAATTTTTTGATTTATTGTAGAGATGAGATCTTGCCAAGTTGCCCAGACTGGTCTCGAACCCATGGGCTCAGGCAATCCTCTTACCTCAGCCTCCCAAAGTGCTGGGATTATAGGCATGAGCCACCGGGCCCAGCCTTTTAATATGTCTTAGCACTTGTTATCTAACTAAACTGCATGCCAATCAACCCATGGGAGTGGTGGAGAGGTAGGTG
>CAUYQG010131836.1:0-20562 GCA_963574415.1 Tarsius wallacei
TGGTAGAAAACTAGAACTATGATAACAATAGAGTCAGCTAACTCATCAGACATTTTAATAAAGTGTTTACTTAGAGGAGTAAGTTTTATGTGTTATTATGTGGTTTTGGACTCAAGTATAGTACAGAAGCCTTTTATACATGTGAGGGATAGGTAATATTAAGATAGCTACTGAAAAAATTGCCCATAAAATAAAATTTTGGGGCAAGACACACCTGATTTTTTAAATAATTCTCTTTCCATTAATCACTGCACATTCTACTGGCTTAAACTAGGTCTGGGGTAAAACTTTAAGGACCACTTGTCAAAAACTAGGTCTAGTATAACTTACAACAAAAAAGGATGGCATCTCAGTCAGCCATGGACTTTGACATCTGTATCTTATTTACATGCTTTTTCTGAGGCACACCACCAGTACTCTAGGATATAAATGCTAACATTCTGGGTTACTCTGTAGTCACTGTGGCATGCTAGTACTCTGGGAATTTCAAAAGCCTTCTGCTTCTTTATTAGCAAGCAAAGATAGAATATTTTGTTATTGCATTTTCTTTATCTTTATGAAATACCCAAAATAAGTATAACTGACAATTATATAGGTTATAGCAATCGAGGATAATATGAAATATACAGAATTGTCTTAAGAGTCAAATAAAAATGTATACATACATATCTGAATATAAAATTTTATTTATTTTGTTGACTAACATGTACACCTAAAAATGGCGAGGAGCTGAGGATCTTGAATGAAGAGATAATTGAGGAAAAAAACCCAACTTTTTCTTTTATAGTTGAGCTAAAGAATTAATTATATATTTCCCCAGGATTGCTGAATTCAACACTGGTCTCTGTCATCATACTATTAATAAAAGCATTACTGTAAATCCATTATTATGAAATTCTCACTTAAAATCTATAGAGAAATGGCATTTTACATACAAAAATAATTTGCTTTTCAAAGAAGATTTCATTAGGGAGCCAGTTAATGATATATTTAAATATTTGTTTATAGATTGTCTAGTATTTGCCAAAGAGAATGGTTGCAGCAAACTCCTGCAGTGATTTCTCTGATGACTCTAGCAAAGAGAGTGGGAAGAGAGAAAGGAGAGAAAAGACATAGGGGAAGGGAAGGAGAGAAGGAGAGGGATGGGGAGAGAGTCTCTAAACAAGTGATACCAGTGGGTTAATATGTTCCTTTGCCAAAGTTCATCAATGAATATTATGCCACCACTTCTTCATTTTGCTATTCATTAAAACAATTTCACTCCCATTATTGCAAATTTCTCATTTTGTTTTTGAAGACTGACTAAAATAGATAGAAAACTTGAGAAGCAAATTTTGTGAAAAAGTTGAGGCAGGCAACAGCATTTTGTGACCTTGTGTAGATTTTGAAAAGAAGATAGATATCCAGAAGAACTGGAGAAATAATTGTTCTATGGAGACATTAAGTAAGCAAAATTTTTCATAATCCTGGCAAATGGAAGAATTAATAGTTTTCCTTTCTTGTAATATCAATATAATAACCTTGCAAACAATATATGTTCTTAAAATACGTGTGGGAACCATGGATGTTGGCCTCCTAAAGTTTCGCTGAAGTATTACTGGCATGAGTCAGATTGATTAATGAGCGAAAAGGCATGCAAATTTTATTTAACACGTATATACTGGGGCCTTCAGAATGAAGACCCAATTTTCCAATGAATTACAAAAACTTAAATACCATCTTGAGGTTACAGAAAGAACAGGGGCTTGCATTCTGGTAAAATGGGTTATGGGGAGAAGGAAGAAGAGTAATTCTATTGAGTAACATGATTGAAAGAATGAATGGATGGGGGAAACTGAGAATGATTTGCAAATAGTTCTCCTTGGAAGCTGAATGAATCTAAGAGACAGGCAAATTATTTGCAAAGCAGTTGGGCCAGGGCTGATTACATTCTTCCTCTCTTTTCCTGATAATAGGTAGAAGCAGCAGCTTGGGAGAGACAGTGGGGGCTGCGGATGAGTCAGAGAGACCTTGAAGCAAAATGCCATATTTGGTGGTAAATATTTTGCACCTTTTCATATGTAAAGACTGATATTTCAATCAATTCATTCTTACAGCCATCAGTATACACTGAAAAGCAGTTTTATGATAAACACTCTGGTAGAAACTTGGGTTACAAGGTTGCAAGGTTGCAAACCTCATGGAATGTATAGATGAGAAATTTTTTATAAATATATAAGTATTAAAAGCAAGTATTGATATGACTCAACTCTTTCCATACTATGTGCTCCATATGCCTCTTGGTGTTACTCATAGTTCTGGTTGTATCTGACACCTGGTGGGGTTGGAGAAAAACTTGTGGATACCTTGGCTCATCTTTGAAATGAATTTTAGAGCAGCCAGTAAAATTTGAAAACAGAATTTACTAGAGAATGAAGAGAGAAAAGAAAGGAAAACATGCCAGAGCTGGCAAGGGTTAGAGAAAACTCATCTTGTTCTTCTTACAACAGGCCTGATGTACCTTTGCAATGATTGGTATGCTAAAGAGGGTTGAACCTAGGTAACCACCACTCTGGAGATTGACATCTCTCTGCTTCTGATGGGAGGGGAGGTGAAGAGGGGTGGTTTTTTCCTGACCACATTGTCTTTTTCAGGAGACCTGTCAGATTCACAAGTTCATGAGCTAAAAATGTGGTTTTATGATCATTTCTATGGCTTTGGTTAGTTAAGAAGAGGTATTGGGCCTTCTGCCTCCCACAGGGAGCCTCAAAGATTCTTAGTGATTATTATACTAAGCCATGAATTGAAAGGTTGGTTGGGCTGGCCTATTCTTACATCTGATGGGGTTTTCTTTTTGATTTGCCAAGGGGTAGGGTAGGCTGCAGCTTGGCCTGCTGTAAAATATAATTTTAAAAAATGAAAGAACACTTCCTAAAACCTGCCTATGGAAAATTTTTCTATGTCTAACCTGTGCTAGCTACCTTGCCTCAGTATCTATGAAAGAAAGTGGTGATTATCTACCATTTTAAATGGATTTCAGGTAGATTATTCAGGCTTTATCATTAACCTTAAACATTTTTCTCCCTACTAAGGAGATCTTAGTTTTCTGAATATCTTAAGTTGCTTAAGTCACTCACTGCAAACTTCTGGTTTTTTTAGTCCTGATTCATTATAAGTTCTCTCATTTTGAATGTTTAGCAGTATAATAAATTGAATGTCTTAATCTACCAGGTCTTTCATTGAAAGATTCATCTGTAAACATGTCTCCATGTTGCATGGGTGTTTTTGTCTTATTATTGTTGAACATTTGGAATTTAGAAAAGACCTTTTGAGGCAGGCAGAGTTAACATTAGCTTAGAAGTAATTAGGCAGGTTTTTTTTAGGCAGGTCTATGTCAAAATAGGGAAGTAGTCAGACATTTTTCTTATTTATTCATGACCTTCACCCGACTAACTAGACATATCAGATCTGACCATGTTGAAAGTTGGAATGTGTAACTACTAGTGCAGTACATCACAGAAACAATAGGGAATTTCCTAAAACACAGACCTGATGTTCTAAGAAAAGTCCAAATCTAGTTATGATGCCAGATTAGGTGTGGTGTGATGCTTTATGGGTTCGTTGAACTCACCACAGAAAAGAATTTCACAGTGAATCCAAAGTATAGTTTAAGACAGAATTTATTAGAGAGAAAGAGACATACCCAATGAACATAGACATGTCAAGAAAAAGAAAGCATGTGTGCCTTTGGCAAGAAGCTTTATACCTGTTATATACCATGATATATACTTTATATACCACTTTGTATACCATGATTATTAAGCTAACAACAAGCTAAGAGGGTGTGAAGTAGGTTATTTAGCGCAGGTTAGACACACATAGATAAGTTTCTTGTAGGCAGTTTAAATTAATATAGGGTAAACATTCAGACATCCTTCTTATGGTATATGACTCCCACCAAACTGGCCAGGCATACCAGACCTTATCACCCTGCAAGCTGGAATGTTGTTTTAACAATGTAGCAAATCACAGAAACAATAGGGAATACCCAAAACACAGACATAATGTTCTTAAGCCCATTTTCTTAGTTCATCAAAGGTGGAGAGATGGTAACCAAACTGCAGCCCACCCTCTTAGTTCATGGTTAGCTTAATAATCATTGTAGAAGTATGTAAAGTATACAAAGCTTCTTGTCAAAGGCAAGTGCTCATTCTCTCTTTTAAGTCACCCAGGCCTATTGTGCATGACTCTTTCTCTCCATTAAATTCTGTCATAAACTATACTCTGAAGTCTTTTCTGTGGTGAATCAAAAGGAACCATGGAGCATCACACCACACTTGGCATAAGGTGGACTGCAGATGTGTGGTCACAAGTTTTGATTACCAACTCTAAACTTTCTAAGATTATGAGAATCTTCTAAATAATTAAAGTAATTGACTAGATTTGGGCTTTTCATAGAACATCATGTCTGTGTTTTGGGTGATTCCCTATTGTTTCTATGATTTGCTGCAATGGTAAATCCATATCCCAGGCTGCAAAATGATCAGGTCTGGTACCTGGTTGTGTACCAATAAGAAAGACATCTGAATGCTTACCCTATTTTAATTTAAACAGCCATTAAGAAACTTATCTATTTCTAACCTGCCTGAGTTAGACAGTAACTTTCCTCATTTAGAAGGTTCTTGTGACATTAAAAGATGTATTGTTGTTATCTTTTGGTATTTTTTGCATATTGGGTTTTAAAAATTTTATTATTATTATTATTATTATTATTATATTGTAGAGAGGGTGTCACTATGTTTCCAGGCTTGTCTGAAGCTTCTGGTGTCAAGCAATCTTCCCACATTATCCTCCCGAAGTGCCTGTACTTAGCCTTTGTTTTTTGTTTTTTTTAAGTTTCATCTTATATTTTAGACAATCTTTCCTTGTGAAACATCAAAGTGGTAAGTAGAGGAAATATAATGAATGTTCATATAATAAAAGTTTTTTCTCAATAAAACAGCCCACTAGGAAACTTTCCCAGGTCTAAAAATTGTTTTTGTTTAACTTTGATATATATTTTATAAAAAATGCCAAAAATTAGGCACAACTATGCTATTACCATTATATGCAACAAGTAAGAAAAAAAATGGAAGGAAAATGAATCATCAGTAGAATTTACCTATTTATTCCAATCAGTCATTAAAAAAATGTACTCAAGAATAGGATTTCAGATCATGTGTAAAATTCTGCCACAAAAGAGAAACCCATATGTTTTCATGATCATTAAATTATGTAGAAGTTCAATTACTTTTTAATACGATCCTGTGAAATCTCTCCCATGACTTATTTACCAAGGCATTTCTGAATTAATTTTCATTTTTTATTCTTCTTTCACATAGTTCTATTGGAAGATGTGAGAGAAAAATGTAATAAAAGAAAAACAAACCTTCTTGCAAAGTCTTCTAGGTATCATAATTTCACTGAGAAACTAGAATGCACAATAATTGGTAACCTCTTTAAGCACCTACATCAATCATATACCCAGTGCCTGATAATTTATGAATGGTAATAGTACTTTGCATTTGTTTTATCAGTTTGTCTGAAACTTGTAATTCTAGTTGCTTCTCAGAACTGTATAACCAACTGATTTTTGAAGATTATTTTCCCCAAAAAAGTAAAACTATTGTTTAATATTATAAAATTTTTATAACTAACAAAATTAGACATTTTTTTGGATACAGCTCTGAACTCTACATGGTCTTTACATATGTACAGGAGGAAACCCTCTGTTAGCTCTTTCTGTATACTTTTGAGTTGTGCTCTCTTCCCGGGGATTATCTAAACCTCTCCCTTTAGTCTAATGCATAGATTGAGTAATTGAACCAAATTCACAACATAAATGGATCTAAATAAGAAACATTTCAGCTAAAATAGTAGAAATAATAAAGGCCAACAAAACTAGCTATTATTAGAATTATAAACTAATAGCTTTGTTTGGCAGTCACTCTCTAGACTAGTGAATCTTGTGGGTACTCCAGGAGGCTTAGTAGGGGGAACCCTCAAAACTAGAATTTTTTTGGAGGGCAAGTCACTTGTAGTACAGGCTTTCCCCAGTAGGGAAGTGTTTTAAGAACCCATCTGCATCAGTGTACCAGCTAGTGTTGTTGTGAGAGGCTGCATTTGACTTCAGTGATTTTTTTTGTTTTTTGTTTTTAGATTCTTTCAAGGTGTTTGCCCATTTCACAATGTGTGATTTACGAGTGTACCTGCCCACATCATGAGTGTTCAGCAGTCTTTGACCAAAACAGCATGGCCCCTGTTTTGGGCCTCACCCTCCCTATTCACCCAATCTTGCCCAGAGTGACTTTTTGTTGTTTTTCCAGTTGAAAAAAGTGCTCAAAGGGAAGCATTATGCCGATATGGAAGAGGTGAAACAAAAAACAGCAGGAGCACTAAAAGGTGTCAAAATTGACCCAAGTTCAAAAACTGGTTTGAGCAGTGGATAAAGTATCTCCATAGGTGTATTGTATCAAATGGAGAAGATGACTGAAGCTTAAACTTGTAAGAATAAATACATAATTTTTAATAAATAGATTATAGATTGGTTTTGGTCCCCCCTCATATATCAGTACTCAATGTAATTAAAATAAAGTAAGATAATGGCCTTATAGCAGGAATAGATTTTTACATTTAAATGTAAGGGATGCATGTATTTTGTCACTGTAACTCGTGTGCCTGTGTTTCTATTGATTTATACCTCTATTACCAGACACATTGCCATCTTAATGTATATATATTAAATATATATATTAAATATATATTAAATATATATATGTATATATTTAAAAGTTTTAAAACAAAATTTATTAGAGAAAGAAGAAAGAAAAGAAAGGGAGACATGCCAGAGCTGGCATGAGAAAAAGAAACTGCAACTATCTTAATATTTTTAGCTTACTTTTAATATATGAGACTAAGGATAACTTATAAATATATTGGTAAAATATTTCTTAAAGCATATTGTTTTATTTACATGATCAACTTGTCATTCATATCTATATTATGATATGACTTTACAATGGGTCTGCTTTTGTATTATCTTTCTTCTTGCAGACTTTTTTTATATCATTGTTGAAATTTTATTTATAAATCATATGTCTGATTATTTCTTAAGCTGTGTCAATGTAATCCTCCAAGAAGCAGGAGAGAAGCTAAGAGAGGAATGAAAACAGAACCTAAATGGCAGGGCAGCTTAACCTGCTGTAGACCCCTTTATCACTCTGAATCTCACTTAAATCTTGCTTTTTTCCATGTCCCTGGGTATGGGTCAGAGCAGTGTGCCTACACGTGGAATGTGTTGCCTCCAAGTCTAAGAGGCCTACTGCATGCTGTACTTCTTTGAGGTGATGGGTGCTTGATGCATCAATTATCTTTTACTTGGTAAGGGATGTTACTGGCCATCTCATCCCTAACATCTGTGAAGTGGTGGGTTTCTACTCCTCCTTACGCAGTGCTGTGATTTGTCAAGGCCTCCAGCGTACTGTCCACCTCTTACTCCTTCTACCTGATCAGCATACTGTCATCAATGTAGTGGATCAATGTGAAGTTCTGGGCTTATCCAGGTGGTCCAGCTCACTTTTGGCTCTCTTTGACATGCGGCAGCCAAGTTAACATAGCCCTGAGGCAAAGTAGAAATGAATATTGTGGTTTATTCAACATGAAGGCAAGCTGTTTTTGATCTTTTTTTAAACATCAGTACAGAAAAAAAATGAAAAATGAATTTACTCAAATGCTGCTGTAGTGACTGACTGACTGATGACTCATACATGCACAGAACAGACTCCAAGAAACAGTTAAACTCAGAAAAGTATCATTTGATTTGGGCTGTGGAGTTTAAATAGAGAGAGCTTGGGGGGGTACAAATCTAACCTTGTTAATTGTCTGCTTCCAAGACATCAACATTCCTCAAAAGGATGTAACAAATTTAAAATATTCAAAAACATAACCCACAATGTCCAGGAGGCAATCCAAATGAAAAACCAGTAGAATATGACAACAAGAGCTAACACATTTAAGTCACAATCATCTCTACAGCTAGTCAGATGTTGGAATCAGAGGCACACATTTTATTTTTTATTTTTCATCAAATTTTATTCTATTATAGAGATGTAGGGTACACGTGAGAATTAACTATATAAGTAGGCTACATGCAGGTGAAGTTTGGACCTCTAACTGGCCCTCACTCCCCCTGGTATAGGACAAACTACTCTGTGTTATCACGTCTCTCACATTCTCCTCCCCATCCCTCCCCTAGCAATGCCCAACAACAGCTTATCCCCACCCTTGTCCTAATATGATTAATGTTCAGGGCTCACTTGTGAGTGAGAATATGCAGTATTTAGTTCTTTGTTGTTGTGATAGATCATTTAGTATGATGCTGTATAACATTTTCTTTATTCAGTCCACTTTCAATGGCAGCAGGATTGTTCTATCTTTTTGCTATTGTGAATAGTGTATCAATAAACACTCACATGCAGGTGTCTTTTTGTAGAATGATTTATGTTCTTCTGGGTATATTCCCAAAAGAGGGATTGCTAGATCATAGGGAAGGTCAGTTTTCAGTTTCACACTACTTTCCATAGAAATTGAACTATCTTGCACTCCCACCAACAGTGTAGAAGCATTCCCTTTTCTCCAAACCCATGCCAGCATCTGTTGTTTTTTGACTTATTAATGCTGGTCATCCTTACTGGAGTTAGGTGGTATCTAATTGTAGTTTTGATTTGCATTTCTCTGATGATTAGTGATGCTGAGCATTTTTTATGTGTCTGTTGGCTGCTTGTATATCTTCTTGAGAGAAGTGTCTGTTCATGTCCTTTGCCTACCTTTTAATGGGGTTGTTTTCTCTTTTTACTTTGTTTGAGTTCCTTTTAGCTCCTGGATGTTAGGCATTTGTCAGATACATAATTGAAAATATTTTTTTCCCATTCTGTGGGTTATCTTCTTATTCTCTTGATGGTTTCTTTTGCTGTGCAAAAGCTTTTCAGTTTCATGAGGTCCCACTTGTCTATCTTAACTTTTATGGACTTCATTTTGGGGGACTTGGTCAAGAATTTGTTGCCTACTCCAATATGCATAAGGGAGTTTCCTACATTTTCTTCTGGGATTCTTATAGTTTGATTCTTAAAATTTCTCCCAGAGGTTTAAAGTTGAATAATAAAAATTAATCTCATATTAAAGGCTTATGGATTTTAGATTTCTGGATAGTTTTAACTGAAAATACAACTTCATATTTAATCTGAACACAAGAAAATAATTCTTATTTATGCAGAATCACTATCTGTCATAGCATGATTGAATGACTTTAATTTCTATGTATAATGGTTTTCATAACTATCACAAACAGAGACTTAATGATTGCTAAAACTAAATTGTGGTAGTCATATGAATGTTTATTGCTTAATTGAGATTTTCCTTAAGATCTCATTGAATAATTGATATAGGCTCAAATATATATCCATCAGTGCATGAAGTAGACTTAGAAAAAATATTTTCATTAATTTGGAGATATACTTTTGTTCTTGTACACATCTTTCAGGGTCAGGGAGTTAGTACTTTTCCTTTTTTTTTTTTTTTTTGAGTTGGAGCCTCACTTTGCTGCCCAGACTGGAGTTCAGTGGTATGCTCCCGGCCACCGCAACCTTGACCAGCAGTGCTGAGCTATGGCGATCCTTCTGCCTCAGCCTTCCAAGTAGCCGGAATTACCGGCGCCCACTACCATGCCCGGCTAATTTTTTATTTATCGTAGCAATAAGGTCTTGCCAATTTGCCCAGGCTGGTCTCGAACCCGTAGGCTCAGGCAATTCCCTCACCTCGGTCTCTCAAAGTTCTGGGATTACAGGCTGAGCCACCAAGTCCAGCCAGTACTTTTCCTTTACTTTGAAAAATGTATCTTTTTGCTAACTTTATTAATATTCATTATGCTTTATTAAGTGTCATAAGAAAGCTAAACATTTCTGGATAAGTAGCAATTTTTTTTTTTAAAAAGCTTGTCTCTTCTTTTCTGATATATAACCCTAAACAAGTTATCCAAAAGTATTTTTCCAAAATTTCTCCACATGTTTGGCGATTCTGATTTCTAATTTGACATAATATATTTAATTTTTGCTTTTCAATTTTTTTTCTAAAATATCCTCTGTTTTCTACATAGTCTAAGTTCATTTGGAGACATAGATGTTTCAGTTAGTTTTTTTCTACTACTATATTTCTTATTTATCTCTTCTTGATTTTTGTAATACTTGTAGTCTAGGCCATGGAAGAAAACAATGATTTGCATTGTCCTTGTAGTTATTTCTGATATATGTTTGTTATTTTTATCTAATTAGATCATTAGCTTTTCTAGGACAATTATTTTATCTTGTATCTTTCCTCTATCATCAAAATGTAGTCTATTATTGTGATCTAGTATAACACAATAAACACCTATATGTTCACATTTTATTGGAAAATTCTAGTACTATTATCTTTAAAAGTGAGATTTTCACAGAAACAAAGAACTGAGTAGCACATGTTCTCACTCATAAGTGGACTCTGAACAATTATCAAATGCTATAAGAAAGGGATTGGCTGTAATGGGAAACTGCCAGGGGAGGGCAGGGGCACACTTCATCAAGCCAGGTGAAGTAAGGACCAAAGTGAGACCCAAACTTTACCTGTACAATGACCAATTGTATACCTAATCCTGAATTGTACCCCACAACTTTAAAATACAATTTAAAATAAAAATAAATAAAAGTAAGGTTTTGATGGCTCGTCTCATCAGACTTCCGTTCTGTATTTCAGTTGATAATTGGCTGACTGAATAATTCTTCACACTCCATTGTCAATATATTGAGAGAGTGAGTGAAAAGTTGATAAGAAAGAGAATACAAAGCCTACAATGATTTTTGAGTTAGGTATTTTCTAATTCCCGCTTTAGTTTCACTCCCTACCTTTCTTTATAACTTAGTATGCTTTAAGAAACTTATTTATTTTGCCTGCATCAATTAGACATCTTGCTGCTGCTTTCTATGTTGTTTTAGCTAATGAGGGGCACTGGTAAAGTGAGAGGAGAGAGGAAGAGATCAGTGTATACTTTCTCCCACTTTTCTTCTGGTATTCTTGAACTGAATGAGGCTGCATTTTTCTCCCTCAGGCCACAGTTGCTGTTAATTAAGCTCTAGCTCTCTCTGAATTCTGATAAACTCTCCTTTCCTTATTTTCTTCAGGACTGGGAGTGACAAATCTTCTTAACTTTTGTTACTTCTGAGGTGTTTTCTTTGATTTCCCTTAATCCTGCTTACTTCTTTGTAAATAAATTCCCTTCATTAGTCTCAATTATTTTAGTTGTACTATTGTTTTTTGGTAGGGAGGGACTCTATACAATTTTTAAAAGTAAAAGATGACTATATTATACCTCTTTTATACTTAAGTTTTGCTTCTAAGTTTTTTTTCAGAGAAAATATTTGTATTTGATGTCAAGAAAATAAGCTTTATAATTGGTGGTGTTTCAATAAATGTAACCAAGGCAGCGTTACCTCCAAAACGGAAAAATTCAGCTCAGGATGACCTTCTAGAGAATTAAATGAAAAAGAAAAAACATACTGGCAAGGAAGCAATGACATTTACCAGCTTCTTAAATAGGCATTGTGCTTTCTTAAATTTATAAGAAAGCTAACTGAAAAGATTTCAGAGTGACTTGACAAAATGTTGGAAGCCCCACATAAAAAATGTTGGTTGATGTCTTGTCATGTTAACTTTATCTCTGCAAAGTCAGATGTTCTTATTCTCCTCTACTTGATGTAAGATTAAGGTGCTGCATGACAGATGGTTTTAAAAAGTACATCCATTCCATCTGGCCCCCAGTGGAAAAATGAAAGTCACCCACAACTTTTCATCTAAATATTACAGTGAGAGGATTCTCAAAAGTGAGATTTAACACTTCACAGAGGAATTCCATAAGATTCTAGTGATGTAAGAGTGGAGCTCTGTCTCCACAATAGACATTTTTGCCACCTGCCATCCTGGGTAAGACCAAAAACTTCAGAATTATTTCATGACAGTGGCACTTGGCTCAAATCTCAGTAACCTTTTTATTCTATTCCAATTTTGACAATCTTTATTTCAGGAGAAGGTCTAATTCATTAGTCTATTATGCTGTATAAATGATAGAAAAACATTTAACCCACTCTTTATCTTATTGACTATTTTCACTTATAAATAGATAGTCTTTAACAAAAAATCAAAATTTGAATAATGGTAAGTCCCCAGAAGATCAAGTTGAGGGTTGCATTATAGATCCAGAAGAACATTCCCAGTATATTGAACTTACCCAAACATTAACTACTTATACAGACTCAACATTCGACATGTTAAAAATATGAAGTTAAATCAATCCTATAGAAGATGTCATGAAATTTAATTAAATGTCATGAATGTTTATATAATTTTGCAATTAAGTAGAGACTATTCTTTGATAGTAACCAATGGGGTTTTTATTATGATAAAGGATCATCAGCTGAGATTAGTGGTCTTATAAAAATTAGATGTGATGTAGATATAATTATTACACAAGCTGGGATACATAATTTCTGTGTCAGAACATTTCCTCATTTTAGATCAAAGTTTTATATAATTATAAAATAAGAAAAAAGTGTGAACCTAAGATTAATAAGTTAGATTTATAGTAATGTAACAATATATGTATAATAATTAACAACAAAAGATACATAGCCAACATTTATATAGTCAGTTCAAACTTTATTGTTATATTTACACATACTATGTGTGCAATGTATTGTAATGTATGTGTGAATACATCTATAGAATATCTTAAAATAATGTTAAATTGTGCTTTACTGAGGAAGTAATCCATCATATTTTATCAATGGTGCAATTCATTCTTCTGCATCTTTATTTTAATTGGAAAATTTTAAAAAATAATACAACTCTTATATTACTTATCTATTTTGTCCTTTTGCTATGTTGAGTACATAGTGTTCTAGAAAATGTGTGTGAAATGTTTTCTAAGGCAAGTTTTTTGATGTCTCAGAATATGTCTATGTGAAATACCCAGCTAGTTTTATATTGTAAGAAATAACAGTTTTACTTAAATGTTTAATTAATTGACTAAATATTAACTCCACTTCTGGCAAGCACCACTTATGTACATTTAGGGCACTGAATAGTAGTCACATAGCTGATAAGAGATATATTGTCCTAGAAACACAATTTTGTTTTGCTTTTTTTTTGTCTTTTATTTTTCCTTTTTTTTTTCTTCAGAATTATATATGGACTGCCAAGTCTGTGCCTAACATTGGACTAAATCTAGAATGCAACATAATAAAAATGTATAGCTTATAGTTTAATGGCAGGGCAAAGAAATGCAGGTAAATAAGTAATATTAAATCTGTATACTAGTTAACATTTGTATACTAGTTAAAACAAATTTAATTGGTATACTAGTTAAAACAAAACAAGCAGCAATTAGAAAATTAATTATGACCAGTTGGAGTTTATCCCAGGAATGAAGGGATAGTTTATCATTCGAAAAGAAATCAGTATAAGCCACCATTTAAGAAAGTAGAAGAGAAAAATCACATAATCATATCAATTATGATATAATGCAGAATATGCAATTGACAAAATTCAATATCATTTTGTATACACTCTGGCACAGCAAAGTATCTAATGAATGACATCTACTGAAACCTAACATTATTCTTAATTGTGAATGTCTAAATTATTTTCCTGTAAGAATTGAAAACACTGTTCCCATTTAACATTGTGCTAGATATTCTGACAAGTTCAATAAAGCAAAAAAAATGAACTCATGAAGATTGGAAATAAAGGACTAAAATTCCCCTTACTTATCGCCAAAATAATTGTCCAAGTAAACAAATCTCAAGAATTTACAAGAAATCTCAAACTAACAGGTGAGTCTAAAATATTGTTGGGGGATGTACAAAATAATATACAAAAGTCAGTGTTATTTATTTATATGGAAAAGCCAACATTTGGAAGCCAATTAATGTATCATAGTATTTATGATATCTTTAAAATATTGAAATTCTGAGGTATAAATCCAATAAAACATGGATATGATCTGCATGCTAAAAATACAAAATCAGATAGAAAGAATAAATCTACTATCAAAGATATATCAAGCTCATGTATTAGAAAACTCAGCACAGTTCAAATGACAATTACTCTAAATTTAGATAAAGTCTTAATGCAATTAAAATAATCCAAAAATGCAGCAAAAATATTACCTTTAGAGCAAGACTTCAAGGCAAATGATTAACTAATGAATTTTAAGGATCAGATCATTGCTGTGGTATATAAAGTTTTCAGAAAATATAAATATATGGAAAGCAACATTTATTTTACTGAAATATACCACCACATAAATAGATAATTTTTGTAGATGTGGAGAAGATGCTCTAAAATTCATATAAAAACCCAAATAATAGTAAAAACTATTCTGATAATGAGAAACAAAGTTTGGGGTCTCATACTATATGATTTAAAGGATGGCCAAATAGACACCAAAATGAAGACTTTGAAGCATTAGAATAAGGATTAAGAGTCTAGAAACAGACCCACACAAATAGTGTCAGTTGAGTTTTGACAGAGTTACAAAGGGATTTCAATGGAGAAACTACAGTCTCTTGAGCAAATGTTTTGGAACAATGGATATACACATGAAAATGAACCTTGACCTTTTTTCACAGTTTTACAAAAATGAACTCAAATTGGATTATGTTTCTAAGGATATAATACAAAATTATTAAGCATTTTTAAAAAGTAGAAACAAATCTCAATGAATTTGGGTTATGCGGACATTCTTATGTATGACAACACAATAATCCACAAAAGAAAAGTTGGAGTTTAACAAGATAATAAAAACCCCACAAATGTTTAAATAGACAAAAATTTTAACTCACTTTACCAAAAAGGATATACAGAAGACAAATATGCTCATGAAAGATGCTCAACATAGTGATCCAACAAAGAAATTTAAATAGAAAACAAAAGGAGATAACAGTAATATTACACACCTGTTAGGATTTGATATGATAAAATTGACGATACCAAGTGCTGATAACATAATAAAACAACTGGACATCTCATAGCCTACTAATGGGAATGCAAACATGGTGCAGCCTCTTTGGAAGAGTTTAACAATTTCTTGAATAGTTGAACCCACCATTACAAACAAAAATCTCACTTGCAGTTGTATTCCCTAGAGAAAAAACAACTTATATTCACTTGAAAATGTGTACAAAAATGTTCGCAGCAACTTCATTATCAATTGCCCCAAACTGAAACAACCTAAATGCCTTCAATGAGTGAACGGATAAACACACTATATACATCTGTACAATAAATAAAGAAAGAAAGAATAAATAAATAATTAAAAAGAATAAGTTATTTGTAATTGAACAACATAAACAAATTTCAAAAACTTTATACGGAGTGGCAGAAGTTACTCTCAGAAGGTTACATACTGCATAATTCCATTTAACAAAATTTACTCAAAGAAACTAATCAAGGGACAGAAAACATATCAGAGATTGCCAGGAATTGAGGTCAAAGAACAGTTTAGCTATGAAGAGGTGGTATGTGAGAATTTTTTTAGATAATACAGTTATTTGGTATAATTATTGTGGGTGGTGCTTATGGGAATCTATAAATGATTTTAAATCCGTAGGCTGTATACCAAAAATATGGTTATTTTACTGTATATAAAAAATAAAAATCAAGAGACACCATAGCAGTGCTATCATATTGGAAAAAAAGTATGTAGATGTGCTTTTTTTTTTTAAATGTGGTACTATGTAGATTCTTATAAGCTGTTAATAAGAGTGCCATTTCATAGGAAAGGCAATTTTTAGTGCTAAGACATGACATTCACACTCCTAGGTATATACCTAGATAAATCCTCTAGGTGCACGTGGTAATATGTATTAAGGTGTTTTACTAGTGCATCAGGCATAGTGATAACTGGAAATCACGTACATGCTCAGTAAATAGTTATGATATATTCATATGATAAAATGCTATACAGAATTGGTAATACATTCACTAGTACTAATTTATTGAGTATGATGACCACAGGCATAATACTGAATAAAAAAATAAAATAATTGTAAGGTCAGAACATATTGTATATTAAATAGAAGATTTTTAAACATGCAAAATATTTCTGTACATACTGTAAGTAAATTAATATTGATTTAATAAAAATGTGATGATATTCATAAAAATGGTAACTGCAAAACTGAGCATAGATGTTACCTATGGGGTGAGGTGGAAGTGATGGATGCATGTTTAGGTAAGGCAGCATAGAAAGACTTGCTTTATTTGCATTATTTACTCCTTATTGTATGCAGTGGATATCTGACTTTTGGTTGTACAATTATATATCTAGAGAGAAAATAAGAAAAAAAAACTTATATGCACTAAGGCGCTAGTAACTCCAATATTTGTCTTTTCCAAGAATGCTTAAATTTTAAATAGCTATATAAATAGTGTAATGTGTACCTTAATGAATATTATCACTAATGTCAAAATTTCAGAATAAGGCATTAAGCTTGGGTAGGGGGTTAAATTGAAGGAAAGATGTCTTCACAGAGACCCATCATATATCGTATGAATTTGTAAACTGCCACTGCAAAAATAATTGGGCTTGAGTAGTAGAATTTGTAGGTTATGTTGCAACAGCATACTCTTTTGTATTACTAGGATAGATCTGTAGAAGGAATAAGATTTTAAATTTGGTATTTTAAATTCTTGCTATCATATATTACACTTTTGTATGGGAGAAATTAAAAGAGAAATGATTATGAAATTTACTTCCCATAGTTCAGTAAGCATGTCTTTATGCATTTCTCCCTAAAAACAGTTTTCTGAATTATAGACCTTACAGTAACTTCTAACATAACACAATTTAAGTTAAATGCATTCTCTTTATATACATACTCACCATTTACACAAAGTCTAACATAGAAAGGGTATAGAAACGATGCAGTAACTTTTTTGCTTTTCTCAGCTAATTTGACTTCCAAGATTAAATGGAAATGCCTTTTCATGTAAGAAGTTTTATTACATTTGACATGATAAATATATTTTCTTCTCTAAGTTCTTTCAAAGCACTTTGCATCACCAGTTGAGCTTTGAGTAACATTCTGACCAAAACTTATATACTGGAACCTTGCATTTATGTTATGCTTAACCAGTGTTAAATGAATATAATCTTTTACATAAAAATATGAATTTCTAATTGATTATATCCCTTGCACAGGAGACCAGTTACTTTTGAATTGAATGTAAAACTTTGTCTTCTTGTTCTATTTTCTTGATACATGACAGAATAGCACATGGGAAGCATTTAAAAAGTCTTTACACAACTTGTAGAGGGCTATATAGAAGTCAATAAATAATAAAATATTGCTGTCTTGTGGAAGCTATAAAATGCTTAATAGAAAATATGTACCATGTGCTTTTAAAACTGCATAATATTCATCGGAATGAAGGCAATAAATAATATTTCAAGGATATTCAAATTGTTATTTTTTATGGTCCTTTTGCAAAAATAAAGGCAGCCAATCAAATTTCTGGCATAGGGACTATGATTTTTACTCTGTCAGAGGGATTTGTTTAGAAATTAGAAATTGGCATTTTAAAAAAATCTGGTGTTGGAAAACTGACAACAAAGTCAAATTTTAAAATACAAAAGTTCATCCTGTATATTATAATTTAGGAATGATTTTTTTATTAGGTCTTAACACATGAAAGACAACAAAATCATGACAGTTTGACAAAATCCTTGCGTTGTAACAGGTTGAGACAATGGTTTTAGAAATTATTTTATTACCTAATCCTTTTGAATCTCTCAATGACCATCATTGTCACATAAGTTGAAGTCCTGGGCATACATGCCTCAGGAACTTCCAAACTTGTCTCCTAATGTTCATTTTTATTCTTTTCCTAGCAATAATACCCTTATCAGATGATCTTTATTAAATACAAATTCAATTGTTTTATGTTTTTTGTTAAATCATTCAGCTGGGTTTCAAAAATCCTTCATGTGGTTTATGTAGTGTTTTACACATGGCTCATCTATTAGCTTTATATTCCACATTCCTTCTCAATTTTTTTTCTTATATTCTTCAACAGCTTAAAAGCACCATCTCCTTCATCTTCTAGCTCTCAACCAACTCCAGGTTTGCTTTTTCTGTTCACTTATAAATAGAACACACCACTCATTCCTTACACAACTCCTAAGAATTTCCCTGAACCATTTTCTTTGAAGACCATCTCCCCACCTTACGGCCTTCACAGTCATTTACTTTCTTATGAAGATCTTTCATAGTCTGTACTTGTCTTATTTTATTGTTTAAATACTATCTTTTTACAACACTACTTCTATAAGCACAGGAAGCACCATTTTATTTCTCACTATTGTATATCTAAGTCTTATAATTGTGTGTGAAACTCTATTAGTGTTCAAGAAATACTGCAGAGTAAGCAGATTAATAAATAAACAAGATTTCAATCCCCCATTCAATGTCCCTCCTAAGCCTTATAGCCCCTACTATTTCTAAAAGCTAAACTATCAATAAATTTGTAGATTCTAACTACTGATAAGTGCATTGCATGCTTATCTTAGTTGAATTGCTTTAATAGATTAACAGTGGTAAATTTCACAAGTCACTTTGTTCAAAGAGCTTCCTTTATATAACATAAGAAAAATGCATCTGAATATATCACTATAATTTCCCTGGCACTACTTTTGTCATTTGGAATCTTAATCAAAGAGCATATCCCTGGTGATTTGTCTTATTATATATATTGGAAGATTCATTCTACTTTCTTGAGTTTGCCTTGTGAATGGGAATCAATTCCTCAACTAGTGCTAGAAAATTAGTTTCTACCCATATCTAAATTTTACTGATTTGTTCATTTCTGTGCCATATCTTAAAACAACTAAAACAATAAATATTTTAAATTAGAAATTTAAATATTAAATGTTTATTAAATACATTTATAAATAACAAAAGTTTATTTAGTCTTCATAGGCCTCTAGGAAATTTACATTTTTTAGTTGCTATAATTTGTCTATTATTATATCACTGAAACCTTAATACTAAAATCTTAATCTTCCTGTCAATAAAATCTAAATAATAAACATTTAAAAATAAATACCAAATAACAGATTAAGTTTTTTCCTCCTAAAATGGCAGACTAGAGGTTTTCAGTGCCTCACCTCCCTTGAAATAGCAAAATAATGTGGAAACATGAGCTCAATAAGCTTCAATTCAAAAAGAAAAACGAGAATTAAATGGAAGAGTAAGGTCACCACAAATTCCAGGGAGGAGAAGGTGGGCAAGCAGCAAGCAGCCCCCATGACAGTGTTAAGCAGAGAAAAATCAACTCATTGCTTGAGACAACAGAGAAATTGTTCCAGTAAACAAGGATCAAGTAAACAACCATTCACATCAGCAGTAGCCAAGTCTTACCCATAGACACTGCCTGCTGGCATGGAGGTTAAACTGTATAACACAATAAGAAGTCTACTGACACCAGTACACACTACTAAGGATCAAGATAAACTTTCTGAGATTTCTGCCAACCTGGCCCCACAGAAGCCAGTGAGCAATCCAAGATCCCCAGTACATTGCTATGACAACCAGCACCAAGAAAGTCAACAGACTTTCTATATTCAATGAACTTATACAGACTAGTTACCACTGAAAGAACCAGAACCAAAGATAAAGGATGGTACACAACATACATTACAGTCAACTCATCAAGAGGGGGGAGTTCACTTCCAAATGAAGACAAAGTCAAAAGATAATACAGAGAGACAGTACATCCATATGGGAAAGAACTAGAGAAACAACTTAGAAAGCATGACAAAAACAGTATGCTACCCTTCCAAAGGGACACACTAACTCTAAACATCAAATTAGGAGCAAAATGAATCCCTTGAAACGTCAGATAATAAATTTAAAATACTGATTTTAAATAAGCTCAATGAAAGTGAAGAGAAAGCTAAAAACCAATAAAAGGAAATCAGTAGAACAATACAGGGTGTGAGAGAAGAGATTGATACCATTTTTAAAAAGCTCATTGCAGGAACTATAAAATCCAATTGAAAGCTATAACACAGCCGGGCTCGGTGGCTCAGCCTGTAATCCCGCGCCTTTGGGAGGCTGATGTGAGTGGATTGCCTGAGCCCGCGGGTTCGAGACCCGCCTGGGCAAGCGAGACCTCATCTCTACAATAAATCAAAAAATTAGCCGGGCGTGGTAGCGCGTGCCTGTAGTTCCAGCTACTTGGAAGCCTGAGGTGGAAGGATCGCCGGAGCCCAGCGGGTCGAGGCTGCGGTGGCCGGGAGCGGCCGCTGCACTCCAGTCTAGGTGACAGAGTGAGGCTCCAACTCAAAAAAAAAAAAAAAAAAATTTAATGACATGCATAGGCTGATAATAAACATTAATTTCTAAAATAAGCAAAAAATATCTATATTAATATCACACAAAACTATAAAACCAAAAATAT
>CAUYQG010131839.1:0-23027 GCA_963574415.1 Tarsius wallacei
AGTTAAGAATATATAGGAATATAAGGATAGAAATAAAATAAATAAGCATAAGCATATAGTAGTAGGTAAGTTAAATAAGATATAGAGATAAGGTTTAGCTTTGTAAGATAAGAATATTATGGGCCCATAGTAATAATAATAGTAATAATAACAGTAATAGTAATAATAGTGATAATAACAATAGTAATAATAATAATAATAGTAAATAGGCATAATAATAGCTATAGAAAAGTCTGGAAGAAAAAACAAGAGGTTCACAAATGAAGAAAAGCACCACCTGCAGTTGAAATTGCAAAAGGTCAACTGTCTGGAAAAAGAGATACATGGGCATCTGGCAGACGACCTGAGATACATTTTATGGGTGCAAAAAACTATATAAGCATGTGAAAATTCAATAAAAATTGGCAGAGTCCTGAGCTCTACCCAGGAAGAAGATTCCTGTCATTTTTGTCTTTTTCTTTTCACCGTTCCCGATTCCAGCCGCATCAGACCCTGTTCACCGGAGCTGGCCTCCAGCACTCTATATTTACTTTAGCTGCTAATTTATGAAATGGTAGATTTATTTGACACAAACAACAAAAGTTGGAATATTTAACTTCTAAGATTGCAGTTAACCCAAATTACCTAAAAAATAGTACATTTTATCCTATCGAAAATATATGTGGTTGTATGTGCGTACATATTTTACATATATATGTAAATCAACCTACCTTATTTTGTTGTGTGTTACCATTGAGGAATACCTGAAACTAGGCAATTTATAAAGAAGAGAGGTTCATTTGGCTCAAGATTCTGTTGTCTGGAAAAGTTCAAGATTGGACATCAGCATCTGGTAAGGGCCTCAGGTTGCTTCCACTCATGGCAGAAGGGAAAGAGGAGCCAGTGTGTGCAGAGAACATATGGTGAGAGAGGAAGCAGGATGTGGCAGGGGAGGTGCAAAGCTCTTTTGAAAAGTACCCCAGAGAGAGAGTATTAATCTGTTCACGAGTGATCTACCCTTATGAATCAGACACCTCTTATTAGATCACCTTCTAACACTCGAACCAAATGTCAATATAAGAACTGGAAGAAATGTATACCCAAATCATAACCCCATCTGTCTATCTGTCTATCTATCTAAAATCTACCTGTCTACCTACCTGCCTATGTCATTATTGTTATAATATCTGAGACTTAATTCTATCCTCCTCTTTATAAAAATAATTTTTTCAGCAGGATTTTTTAGGTTTTAAAATTCACTTACCATTTATATAGAATAAAATACCTCAGAACAAAATTTAACTAACTGTAATTTTAAAATGTTAAATAATATATGGAACATAGTTATATGATCGGAATGCCAAATACCACGACTGAAATGTCTTTATGCAGTCATTAAAGTATATAAAATATACATTTATAACTTTTTAAATATTTATTTTGAATGTAATATATGTCTTCTAGATCCTGCTGTCATTTTATAAAGCATTGAGTTTAAAGGATATAATATATTTTTTATGGGTAATTTGCATGATAATTCTAGCATAAAGAAAGTGTGGTATGGCTAATTTTTTAAGTAGGATTTAAATCTTGTTTTAATTCTGTTAATTATGCTCTCATATAGTACGCAACTTACTATTGTGAAAGATAAAATGGATTTAGTCATTGGCATTGTTTTCTTTCTCAGGAGTTTTGAATATATCTTTAAGATTGCAGTAGTAATCAACAAAGGAACACTTATTGCCCACTATAGAAAAGAAGCAAAATCAATTGCTCTGCAATTCTAGGCACTTTCCATTAAAGAAATTGCCAGTTACATCAAATAGAGGTCATATCATATACAGCTATGCTCAGCAATCTTTTTCTTAAGCTACACTATGCTATTTTATACTGTGAGAGATAGGATGACAAAGTAAAATAGTTAGTGGCAAATATTTTAAACTGATTATTGATGTTAGTGTAAATTTCTCTGAATATTTTGTGTTTAAATATACAAGCATACAGTGACTTGACTTCTCCTAGGTATACTGCTACTGTGGTAGTAATGTGTGATTTGACTCAATGTTTCAAAAAAAGATAATAAAGATCATGTTCCATTCATTTTTTAAAAGATAAAATTATATTTCACTCTGTATGTATTCATTTCCTAAAAACATTTTTTGAAATTATTTTTTATCAGAAATATTGAAGTTACATGAATAATATCAAAGATAAAATTACATGATATGAGGGGACATCCCAAAAAAACCTGGAATTTATTTACAAAAAATTGTGTATTTATCCTTACATTTAAAACTTCAATCACCTTCAAAGTACTCTTTGTTTGATTCAATACACCTGTTGATATGCTTTTTCCACTGCTCAAAACAGTTTTTGAACTTGTCCTTTTTTTTTCATTTGGAAAAACAAAACAAAACAAAAAATAACTTGGGCCAAGATCAGGTGAATAGGAAAGGTAGAACATGGCAGTCATGCTAGTTTTGGTCAAAAATTGCTGAACACTCAGTGCGGTGAGAGCAGGTGCACTGTCATGGTAGAAGAACCTGTTTCCCAGAACTCAGGACATTTCTTTTGCAAATCATGCGGCAACCTTTACAAAACTTCCAGATAAAAACTTGGATTGATCATTTGATCCAGAGGAACAAATTCCAAGTGTAATACAAGGAACCCGCCCTCTACAATATAATTTCGTCTTTTGGGTAGTCTCTTCTTGTAATTAATACATTTTAAACAGTTAGTTATAAAATGTCACTATAATAAAAATAATAATTTATTAAATACATTTAATACAAGCAAAAGCTACAAGATCAATAGTAGTTTTAACTTGGATTAAATGGATTCACTCACTTTTTCACTTTTTAGTTAAGGCTTTGAGTTACTTATTAACTAGTATACATAAAAACTAGGGCGTTCTGTGGTTATTTTTAATGAGTTGACTTTGTAATGGAAACATGAATCTATAAAATTGGATTTTAATGAAACTTTTTCTAACCAATTTAGGCTATAGATTCATTAAATGTATTATATAGCACATAAAGTATACTCAGTAAACAATAATCACAAACAAAAGAGTTCAGCAGGTCTATGTTGCCATTAATCTCTTTATATACATAATATAAAATAACAACACTACCTAGTTTCTCTGTACCATTCTACTTTCTTGCCATAACAATTATACCCTGATGTACTCTATAATGATTGAACTAATTTTTATTATTTATTACTCATTCCTCTTCCACTAGAATGAAAATTCCATGATGGCAGAGACTTCATATGCATTGTTTATTGACACATCCCACATACTAGAACAAACCTTGGCATAAAAAAAAATTGAAGGATGCAAAAACCCTCAACAAGATTCTAGCAAATTGGATCCAAAAACCTATCTCAAAAATAATCCACCATGACCAAATTAGGCTTCATCCCCAGGATGCAGGACAAGTTCATCATTCGCAAGACCATAAATGTCATTAAATACATCAACAGATGTAAAAACAAGAGCCACATGATTATATCATTAGATGCAGAAAAATCCTTTTATAAAATTCAGCATCCCTTCTTAATAAACACCCTCAAACACCTAGGTACAGAAGGAACATATCTCAAAATAGTAAGTGCCATCTACGATAAACCCATAGTTAGCATATGGCTAAACAAACAGAGACTGGAAACATTTACCCTAAAAACTGGAACAAGACAAGGCTGCCCACTCTCACCCCGCTTGTTCAACATTGTGTTAGAAGTCCTAGATAGAGCAATTAGACAAGAGAAGGAGATCAAGAATATCCAAACAGGAAAAGAAGTCAAGTTATTCCTCTTTGTTGAAGATATGATCTTACACATTGAAAATCCAAGAGATCTGTTAAAAACCTCCTTGCACTGATAAAGAATTTGGCAAAATCTTGGGGTACAAAATAAATGTCTAAAAGACAGTTGCATTCTTATACATCAACAACAAGCAGGCCGAGAAACAAATAAAGAGCACAATCTCATTCACAACAGCCACAAAAAAATGAAATACCTCAGCATCTTACTAACCAGAGAAGTGAAAGACCTTTACAATGAGAAGTACAAAACACTGCTCAAAGAAACCCAAGAAGACACAAACAAATGGAAAAACATTCCATGCTCATGGATAGGAAGAATCAACGTCGTTAAGATGTACATCCTACCAAAGGCAATATTCAGTTTCAATGCAATACCCATTAAATTATCAACATCATTCTTCTCAGACCTGGAAATGACAATACAGAAATTCATATGGAAACATAAATGATCACGACTAGCCAAAACAATCCGTAGCAAAAGACACAAAGCAGGAGGTATCACACTTCCACACTTCAAACTTTACTGTAAGGCTGCAGTAATCAAAACAGCCTGGTATCGGTACAAGAACAGGCTTACAGACAAATGGAACAGGATCGAGATTTCTCAACCAACTCATCTTTGACAAAGTCTCCCACAACAACCACTGGGGAGAGGAGAAACTATTCAGTAAATGGTGCTGGGAAAACTGGTTGATCACATGCAGAAGATTGAAATAGGACTCCTACCTTTCACCATATAAAAAAAATTAACTCTAAGTGGATCAAAAACCTAAACATAAAACTCAAACTATAAGAATCTTAGAAAATGCAAGAGACACCCTTATGGAAATTAGAACTGGTAACTAATTCCTGATCAAAACCCCAAGGGCCCATACCGTAAGAGATGAAATAGATAAGTGGGTCCTCATCAAACTGGCAAGCATCTGAAAAGCAAAAGTAACCCTCAAGAGAGTGAGGAGATAGCGCACAGAATGGGGAAAAAATATTTGCCAACTGTATATCTGACAAAGGCCTAACATCTAGGGTCTACAAAGAACTCAAACATCTGAAAGAAAAAAAAAAAAAAAACAAAACAGCCCCATTAAAAAATGGGCAAAAGACATGAATCAATACTTCTCAAAAGAAGATATACAGGCAGTCAACAGACACATGAAAACGTGTTCAGTCTTACTAATCATCAGAGAAATGAAAATTAAAACCACATTGAGACACCACCTAACCCCTGTAAGAATGATCATCATTAATAAAAGAAACAACAACAGATGCTGGTGAGGATGCGGAGAAAAAGGAATGCTTCTACACCACTGGTAGGAATGCAAATTAGTGCAACCTTGTTGGAAGACAGTATGGCGATTTCTGAAAGAACTAGAAATGGACCTTCCATATAACCCAGCAATCCCCCTATTGGGAATAGACCTGGAGGGACTCAAGCCATTCTTCCAAAAAGATACTTGCACACACATGGTTTTTGCAGCTCTATTCACAAATTAACAAAAACATGGAACCAACCATGCTGCCCACTGAAACTGGACTGGATAAAAAAAATGTGGTACATATACACAACGGAATATTATGCAACCATAAAGAAGGACAAACATATGGACTTTGCAGCAACTTGGATGGATTTAGAGTTTCTCATACTCAGTGCTCTATCACAGAAACAAAGAACAGAGTACTATATGTTCTCACTCATAAGCGGAACTTGAATAATTATCATAATACTATAAGAAAGGGATTGGAAGTAGTGGGGAACTTCTGGGTGGTGGTGGTAGCGAGATTGGCAGTTGAAGGAAATTGAATGGAGGCGAACACCTCATCAAAAATGGTACCTGCATAATGAACATTTGTATAACTAACTCTGAATTGTACTCTACATCTTTAAAATAAACAACAAATGAATAAATAAATAAATATTAACTAAAATAATGCATAAGTGAATGCAAGTGGTTTTATTCTAACAAAATGTTCAAATATTGAGATAAATAACTCTTTTTAAAATGATTTTATTTCATTTTAAATATGTGGGGTACAAATGTGGGTTAAGGTACATATGTGGTCATCATACAGGTAAAGTGTGGGTACCCTTATTGATGTTATATGTCTCCCCCTTCCCTGGCAGTGTCCTACTACTGACAATCCCTTTCTTATAGTACTGAGATAAGTGATCAGGTCCACTTATGAGTAAGTAAAAGTCTTGCTGAGATTATTGTTTCTGTGATAAACCACTGAGTATTGTAGACTCTAATTCCATCCAGGTGCTGCAAAGTTCATAATTTTGCTTTTCTTTATGGCTGCATAATAGTCCATTGTGTAAATGTACCACATTTTCTTTATCCAGTCCACTTTTGATGGGCAGCATGGTTGGTTCCATGTTTTTTTGCTATTATGATTAATGCTGCAATAAACATGTGTGTAGGCAACCTACAGATTTAATGCAAAACCCATTAAATTACCAACATCATTCTTCTTAGATGTGGAAATCACAATACAGAAATTCATGTGGAAACATAAAATACCATGAATAGCCAAAACTATTCTTAGCAAAAGAATCGCTCTATAGTGAATGACTCTTTAATATGCTATATATTAGTTTTTGATATAAGTAGAAGAAAAACTGGACAGATCAAAATAATCAAAGTTATCTATCTTCGTTATCTTCTATCAAAAATTAAACTGAAAGTTTAGGCTAACTTTGCCATATTATTTATTTCATGATCCCCCAAAACCTCCTCTTAGTTAATAGAAAATGAATAATAATAATTGTAACAAAATAACCTCAATAACAACAAAAATACAAACCCATGCAGACAGAAAGATAAGAGAAAATTTAGTGGCAGGTGAGTGATGGCTACAACATTTTTTTTAAGGCAGGGTTATTATGCAATGCAAACATCTCAGACAGTTCTACTTGTAAAATTTGTATTTAAGGAGGCATCAACTTTGTTTAAGCATTTGATCTGGAGGAACAAATTCCGAAAGTACTACAAAGTGCCCACCCTCCAAAAGATAATTCTGTTTTGGGGGGATTCCCCCTTGTATTTAACCTATTCTATATAGTTAGTTCTAAAATGCCTTTATGATAAAAATAAATTATTTTTATTGAAAATTGAAAAAAATGTTTACAGAAACGATTATTCTCTATACACATTCTGTACGATATATTGCCAGGCAACCATCTCTCTGAAGTCAGACAACAGGAGGTTTTTATCCTGGAAAACTTCTGCCCTAGAAGAATAGTTCTCTAAGATAGAAGGCACAGCTGAATGACATACAGCCACCAAAGAAATTAAGGGAAATATTCTACATACTAACTGAAGAGATTTTACCAGTCACCTCTTTCCACTTCGTCTTATAACAACAGTTTTATAACCCTCAGAAAGAGTTTTGGTCTAGGCATAGTGGCTCAAGCCTGTAATCCCAGCACTTCGGGAGGCTGAGGCAGCTAGATTGATTGAGCCCAGGAGTTCAAGATCAGCCTGGTTAACATTGCAGGTGTCTTTGTCTCTGCAAAAATTTAGTAGTATGTAGAAAAAAAAAAAATATATATATATATATATATATACACACACACACACACACACACAAAAATAGCCAGGCATAGTAGTGCATGCCTGTAGTCCTAACTACAGGTTGAGATGGGAGGATAGATTGAGTTCAGGAGGTCCAGGTTACAGTGAGCCAAGATTGTGCCCCTGCACTCCAGTCTAGGCTATAGAGTGAAACCCTGTCTTAAATAAAATAAAATAAAAATAAAAAAATAAAATAAAATAAATGGAGAGAAAAAACAGAAAGAAAGAGAAAGAAAGAGAAAGAAGAAAGGAAGTTAGGAAGGAGGGAAGGAAGAAAGGCGAGAGAGGGGAGGGAGGGAAGAAGGCATAAAAAGAGCTTGGGAGCACAAGCTGAATCATTTAAAAGAAAATATTTGTAGATACTGACATTTGCACACCATCCCTCAAAGAGACTGGATCAACCTATAGTTAATACTTAAAATTCCTTCATGAGATAGAGGAAATGAAACAAATACATGAAATAATTAATATGGATAAAATGTCATATGCACTATGTTGAAATTAAAAATGTTTCAGAATACATCCAATTTATATTTTTCTCATACAACACTAATATACATTTGAAGAATATACAAATGTGTATGGATGTAGAAAAACATGAATAGAAATAAACACATCAACTTAAAAAGAGAGATATGTGTAAGGTGGTGGGGGGAGATTGGGGTGTGTGAGCCTTCCCTTCATTGGTATCATTTTGTTAAAAAAGAGAACCAAAGCAACCCTGGAGGGAAAAATACAACCTTTTTTATCTAAATGTTAACTGTTAAATTATTTTATTGTATTTTTAAAATATTTTCACAGAAACATAAAATATAATATTTAAAAAATGAAGATATTCCTTCTACCCAAGGATAGACTAAATCATGACATCTGACTGTTTCAGTAGCACTGACCTGCTAAGAAAGAAAAGACAGGACACCCAAGGATCATTTCTTGAAGGCTTCTAAATGATGGTTGAGCAAGAGGACTATATGAGTTCTTTGAGGATAGCTGAAGTTCAAAAACGACATCTTTGGAGTTGCTTAAAAATAAAACTTTGTTCACTAGATCAGGATGTCAAGAATACTTTATTTCATAAATGAAAAAACGTGGAAACAACAAAGATGCCTTTTAATTAGCAATTAGATAAATAAACTGGGGAACATACAAACAATAAAATATTACTCAGTACTAAAATAAAAATGAGTTTTAAGCCATGAAAAGACACTGAGGAAATTTAAACACATTTGCTAAATGAAACACGCCCATCTGAAAAAGCATACCACATAATTCCAACTAAAGTATATGCTGGGAGGAAAAAACTATGAATGCAGCAAAAGGATTAGTGGTTACCAAGGGTGAAGGGCAGGGAGAAGGGTGAATAGACAATGCACATAGGATTTTCAGGGCAGTGCAACCATTCTATATGATACTATAATGGTAAATATGTGTCTTTATATGTTTGTCAAGACCCATAGAGTGTACAACACTAAGACTGAACTCTAATATGAACTATGGTCTTTGGGTGCTAATGATGAGTCCCTGTAGTTTCTTTGATTGGAACTAACCTACTATTCTAGTGTGGGGAGTTGATCATGCAGGAGGATATGCCCGTTTGTCGATAGGGTTATATTGCAACCCTCTGGATTTACTGTTTAGTTTTGCTGTGAACCTAAAACTTTTATAAAAATAAAATTTATTTTTAAAATAGCTTGAGGATAATTTTTGATAATTTCACAATTTTACAAACAATATATTCAAAATTACTTGTGTAATTAAAATAAATCAATTAACTCCCAGCTGTAACCTCATATCTTTGTTCCTTTTGATGGACTCTCCAGAACCCAGTGTCCTGTGCTACCTGCTCACTGCCACTGTCCCCCTCTCCCTGCCTCCATATTTCCCCCTCCACTGATGTTTTTTCTTCATTATCTATTGCTCACCTTTCCTTCTTTTGGTTTCTTCATACTGTAAACTGCAGATGCATTTTCAAATTACCTTAAATATTGAAGGCATATGACACACAAATTTATGACAGAATTAGGAGAGCAGATCACAGTGTCTCTGCATTCACAATGCCAGGCTCTGAGCAGGACTGGGTCTTAGTTTAGTATACCATGTAAGGTAATACTAGGTGACTGGCTCTGGTGAGTGCCAGGTTAGTGACTTTACTTTGTGCTCCTACAACTATATGGCCTACTACTTCTTTCTGTTTGCCTCACATTTAAATTAGTTGTAATAAAGTTCACTTGAATATATTATTTACAACCCCAAAAAAGCACACCATTGATCATATTCACCATGCGTGAACTTTTGCACTAGCTAATTAGTATACAAAAACTCTACCAAATGGCATACTTTTTTGACCTATTAACTAGCCATATATGTAATCTTCCTCTAGCAACCCTGGTAGATATTCTCTCTATATCTAAAGTCTATGAAATTTGTGTATATTAGTTTATTGCTCCTCTTTAATTATCTGCTAAAGCCTTAGATTTGTCCACCCTAAGTGCTTCCAGTTTAAACTATCAGAAGAGACTGTTTAATACTTCAGGCAATTTAGGAATATATTATAGCGGTGCCAGGGGTCATCTATAAAGAAAAACCATGAAATTATTCAATAGTTTGAATTTGATGTGATAATTAAAAATAGAAAAATAGTTTCTGAGAGTTAAAATTGCTATATGTCATACATGCTTTTTGAAAAATTGTTTTTTTTAGGAAGCTAAGTAACACCTTGTATTAGCACACTAATTGGCAATTACTTAATTTGTTGGCATGTATACATATATATTTGCACTTATGTGTGTGTTTGTGTAATTTATGTACTTGTAGGTATATATATATATGATATATGATAACTAAATATTGAAATTAATTACTTCTGTTGCACAAGCCTAAAGAGGAATGATGACTTTGTGCCATATCCTGCACCAGAGCACATACTTAGTACTCCGTATGCTAAAAATAATGATAATAATAACAAAGTTTGTGTAATAAAAATGGTCATAGAGGGGAGATTGGTAGCAGGAGAATGAAGCCCAGTAGTGATAATTGATATAATACTAGTCTCCAGATGAACATGTAATTTTCCATCTCTTTTGTTCTCAAGAGCCTCTTAAAGTTATTCAGGTGAAGTCGGATTCACAGAACTCTAAGGATGTGTAAACGCAAGAATTTATAGTCTAAGTATTTTGTAAGTAATGGGTCAGTGCACATCTGAATGAAAAAGAATAGTCAGATTGAGGTTTTTGTTTTTCATTCAATATTATTTATTTGGACAGTATTAAATCTGCAGTGGGTGGCTACCTCACACTGAGAGTGGGAGTCACCAGGTCTTCAGGAAGGCATTCACCCCAGAGATGGGGGATCCCCAAGGATCCACTTTGGGCAGAGGGACAAAGAGATAAAAACATTTAAAAACATGCTATCTCTTCTAGACTTTGCTCTGTACATTTATATAACATTCCCCGGTGAAATGTTTTTTCTTACTACTCAATGCTCTTTTCTTTCAAGCTAAGTGCAATTTTAGATCTCTACACATATACTATGAATAGATATAGTACATCACCTGAGTTCAAATCAGAGGCCTTTAGGCAGTGACAGTTTAGTACCACCTTAAACATTTTCTGGCCAAACTGAAAGGGTGGGGGTAGAGAAAGTGTAAGAGAGAGAAGAAGAAAGAAAAAAAGAAAGAAAAGAAGGAAAGGAGGGAAGGAAGGAAGGAAGGAAGGGAGGGAGGGAGGGAGGGAGGGAGGAAGGAAGGAAAGAAGGAAGGGAGGAAGGGAGAGAGGAAAAGAAAAAAGGAAAGATCACTGTTACAATAGAGATTGTTTTTAAAATTTTGGGGATAAATGATAATATAAGGATTGATTTCACTGATGTTGGGTTGAGGTGTGGTGAGGGAAACTAGAAAGAATCCCCAGGCTTCCTGATAAATTATAGAACCCTGAAGAAGAGAGAGGAAGTGCATCTCTAACAGCATCCTTGAAAAAAGATCTATAAGTCTCTGTGTGTGTTGTTTTTAGCTACAACTGAGTAAGGTAGATTAGAATAGTAGATATGTGAAGAGGAGTAATTGCAGGTGAGTCTCTAGTCAAATTGGTAAAAGTCCTTAATGCAAGGCTCAGAAGTTTTTTTGTTTTTTTGTTTTTCTTGTAAACAGAGTGTCATTGATGGAATTTAGGTAGAAAATGTAGAGATTGCCTCAAAAGAATCCTACACTTCAGAATGTAGTAGACAGAATGTGTTCCCATCTTAATTCTTAGGATCTGTGAATATGTTGTCTCACTTGAAAAGGGAGAATTGAGTTGCAACTGAAGTTAAGTTTGCTGATTAGCTGACCTTGGTATGAGATTAGCCCTCATTATTCAGGTAGATCCAAGAATAAGGATCTCATAAGGAGCCGCATATACCAAAAATGAATGTGGAGGGTTCCGTGTCAGAATGAGAAACACTGGAACAACAGCCGCTACCTTTTACGATAGAAAGACCACAAGCCAACAAATGCAGGCAACTCCCAGAAGTTGAACAGAAAAACAAACAAAACAAAACTGATTCTAGTCTAGTCTACAGACAGAAATATAGCTTTTCTGATTTATTGATGTTAGCCTAATGAGACTCATTGTGGAATTCTGATATCCATAATTAAGTTAATAAATTTCTGGTATTTAGAGTGATAACTTGTTACAGTAGCAGTAGAAACTAATACACAAAACATTTTTTTTTTTAATTATTTCTTCTGAGTCCGCGGGTTCAAGACCCACCTGGGCAACTTGGTGAGACCTCATCTCTACAATAAATCAAACAATTAGCCGGGTGTGGTCGCGCGCACCTGTAGTTCCAGCTACTTGGAAGGTTGAGGCGGAAGGATCGCCGGAGCCCAGCAGGTAGAGGCTGTGGTGGCCAGGAGCGGCCACTGCACTCCAGTCTGGGCGACAGAGTGAGACTCCAACTCAAAAAAAAAAAAGTTGTTTCTTTTTAATTTTTCAGTTGGACACTTGAAATATGATATATCAGTAAATGACTTTAACATGTTATTTGAAAGCAGCAAACTTATTCATAAAATTTCTGCATCACCAATGGCAAGCCACTTATCTAAGTTAAATTTTTGAGTGGGAAGATTTTCTGTTTTGCTTTTAGTCGTCTCACATATCCTCATTTACATAGACAATCATTTAATACCTAAATTCTAGAGATAACTCTAAGGCAAATACCATGACTTTTTGTATACTGAGGGACTAATCACAGCTCTTGGTGCTCTAAAAATTGACCATTGACATACAAAAATACATATTCACTCTTTGAAAACTAATCAATTATAAATATTTAACCATGGTAAAGAAATCTAAAATGGCCCCCAATTATTCCCATCTCCAGATACTTATGAGTTTGTGCAATCCTCCCGACTCTGTCAGATCTAGACCTAGTGACTCATATGGATAGACTATGACAGATGTAATGGGAGGTCAGTTATCTTGCTAGCAACCTTTCTTGCTCAGAGGGCAAGCAGTTTCCATGGTATCAGTTACTCTATTTAGGAGTCAAAGTGGCAAAGTTTCATGTGTCTGATTAACAGCCAGTGAGAATCTGAGAACTGCCAAAAAGTATGTGAATGAGCTTGGAAGTGGATACTCCCTCAAGGATTCATTGACATAATTGTATTCTCAGCCAACATTTTAGTTGCAGTTTCTTGAGAAACCTTGATCCAGTTGACTCATGTTAGCCATGACTAAACCCCTCATCCACAGAAATTGTGTGATAATTAATGTTTATTGTTTTAAACAGCTATGTCTTCAGGTAATTTGTGATGCAACAGTAAATCAGTAATATATTAACTGAAACACTTGGAGATATAATGCTATAGCATATACAGAAATTTAAGAAGAATTTGAATACAATTATTTTGTGTCTGGCATTTTAGCAAATTTTAGCTCAATACCTACGACAAGAGTATACATGTTTGGTGTGTTGAGAAAGATGGGATTTGTTTGGAGAATGTTGTTGGAAGACTATGACATGACAGTAGCTTTCTCTTATTCCAAATAAGCCAAACCAAGGGCCATTTAGAAAGTTTAAACTTTTGTCCCACTTAGCTTGAGAATGATAGCTGAGTGGTGCTTGACTCTTATTTGAAAAAGTTTCAGACAAAAGATTGACTGGAGCAGTCCATGGAGGCAAAATAATGGGAGCAGGAGTAGATCATTGTGAAAGGAACCACAACTCAAGATGATTTTTCTCCTCAGGTTAATCAGCCACGGTATACAAAGTTAGAGATGCACAATGGTATTTAGAATGTATCAAAAAAGTAAGCCAGTCTAAAAGTGGCATTGCCTGTCAAAGAAAAGGACACTTCAATCACTGAAATGAAACTTTTGACTTGGAAATTTTTTATCTGGGACTAACCAGAACAATCCCTTGGAAATGTCAATATAAAAACAACATCAACAAAAATCAAAGAGTGCTGCTCTTTTATTTGTGTACAAACTTATTGTGTAGAATGTGTTGAAATCATTTGGCAATGATTTAATGTTAAATTGACATTTTAGTCACTTCTTATGATGTCTACTTTGCGATGTCTTAACTTTTTAAAAATTGATATAGACGTGGCTAAGTTCAAACAGATCATTTTTCATAACACCATGTAAAGTTTATGAAACCTGGGGCTAATTTTAAATAAAAGTCCATCACTGAAGTGGAAAATTTAAAAATGGATCCTTTCTTATAAATAGATATTTACAGAAATAGACCATATCCAGACCAAAAAATAAAAAGCTTCAAACTACAAAGGGTCAATATTTGACCTTTTCTGCACTAACATGACTTTCAAGAATCAATATTTTTCATTTTCTTTACCTGAAAGAAAAGCACTAACTTACTACCCAGAGACATGCTGTCTGGATCTATTATTGAGGTTGCTTTCCTAAAGTGCATTTTGATATTAATAATTTAAAAAGCACACTTAAATTTTTAAGAAATATTTCTCTTTTAAAATAAAATTTAAAAAATCACAAAAATAATTAGATTTTTGCATAAAATAGAAAGTCTCTTAAGATGTGGAATATGAAATATTTGTTTAGCAATTGTATGAGGAAAACTTATTGAAATATTGTATTTGGTTGCTGCTGAATGATAAATGGGCATTGTTTGAAAATATGCTCTTAGATAAACAAAAGCAATTAGACAACTAAGAAATACACATTTCTTTGGAAATAACTTTATCTTAATTTTATATATATTTAGTCATTATTTTCTCATAGTTATCTTTCCAAATTAAACAGTGAATGAAGGCTGATCAATGTGGAAAAATTAAATGATAACCAAAGTCTTTAAATGGAATGCAATGAAAATATTCTTTCTATATTTAAGTTAATTAACTAGCATTGAGGAATCACATGATACAATGTGATGTTAAATTCAGAGTACAAAATAGTGTAGACACTATGAAACCATCTGGTCTAGAAATGTTTATAGATTTATGTCTGAGTACTATGAATGACTGTACACCAATTATTTGCTCTTTGTATCTAGATTTGATACGTAGAATTTAATTTTGTGTTACAATTTTAGTTATGTTCTAAATTTGCTACAATAAATTTGTATTTTTAAAACTAATACATTTTCCAGAGGAATGGAAGCAGATAAGTTTCAGAAAGAGAAAGACTATATAAGCCAATTATTTAAGTTATCATGATAATCAAATAATAGTATTATAATTTTTATGTTGGATATATTTTCCTAATAGTATAAAATATGACTGTGTTTTAGTAATGTGAGCATTTTCTGTATTTGGCAGCTGTCATGAATAAGTTTTCACATCTTCTCTGTATTCCACCTTAAATTTACTAATCAAGTGATGAGTAGCATCTCAATGAATACAGCAAAAGCAAAATTATTGGATTTACGTCAGATGTGTGAAACTAAAAAAACTGAAGGAAAGCTGTTTAATAGCAAATATTTCCTAAAAGACAAAATATAATTATGTAGTTATCACAGATTCATCACTTGCATACATCACACCTAAGCTATGAAATGTCCAATCAAGAACAAGATATCAATAAATTATTTTTAGTTAATATTTTTTAGCATTTTTAAACATCCTGAATTGTACAGTTTTTCTTAAAGTAACTTGCTAATTTTTTTAACATCCAGAAAGCACTAGTTATTTTCCTTGTTAACTATCTGTTTCCTTGTTATTCTATCTGTTTTGACTTAGATAAAATTATTAAGCACAAATTTAAGTATAAATAATCAATGTTAATTCCCCTCATCCAAATTTCAAAATAATAAACTATACTAGCACAATTTAAGTGGCTCTCTAACATCTCACTTTTGACCAGACTCCAAAGCCCAGCAGCTTGCTATGGTCTTTCCCTCTTCCATCCTTGCAATAATGATGATGCTAGAAGTCGGAGAGGAGGAGAAAGGCAGGGGAGGAGATGAAAGAAGGAAAAGGAAAAAGAGAGAGGGGTGGAGAAAAAGGGAGGAAAAGGAGAAGGAGAAGAAAAGACAATGTCAAGAAGTATGTCTGGCATTACGGCAGGTTTACAGAAATTATTTTGCTCAGCCCACGTAATAACCCTGTGAAGATTGTATTTACTTCTGCAATTTAAATATGACAAAATCAACATGCAGAGAGGCTGAATAACTCAGTAAAGGTCACATGTGACATTAGGTAAAGCTGCAATCGAAATCCAGGCTCTCTGACTACAAGGACTTACCACTTTGTTGCTTGGTTTTCCCTTATCCTCCCCTTGATTCCCTCTCTGTCTTCAACTGCCTTGAGGGGAACAAGATCACAGGGTCACAGCTCTATAAAGTGATGGACTCTGCCATTCCATCCCACATATATGTGAGTAGAGTTTTGTTGTTGTAGTTGTCAGACTATAAAATATTTGTGCATATTTTTGTACACACATTAAACAAAATAAAACATGAAAATGTTTACTTTTGAACTCATTTATAATTTACATTTATATGTTTACAAATAAACCTGTCAGTATTAAACAGAAAATTTAAACACCATTTGAATGTGTAAGATTAAGTGGACTATTGAGGTAATTACTGTGTAATGTATGCAACAAAAATAAAATATTTTACCTTTCTGTGAATCAAGTTTTATTAATAGAGATACCTTGATTAATGTCACCACTCACTTAGTTCTTTAAATTCTATATTTTAATATGGATAATTTTTTAAAAATCTGAGACACTTGTGATAAAGAAACAAATGTTCAAGATAATATCAATATAATATGAAATCATTATACAGATAATTTAGCTGACAAATTTTGTTGAATTATCTGATTACTATTTATTTGAAAAATTATATCAAATAATTAATAGAACTAATACAGTTTAATTATGCAAGAATTTTACGTTTTCAAGAAAATACACATATGCATAGCATGAATTCATTTAAATGTTTGCATTTATTGTCCAGTAAAAAGACATAGATGATTTTATTGTATATAATAAAGTGTGTGATTTTCACACACTAACCATACCCTATTATGGTATTTAACCAAGCTAATTCTAGAGACTGTGACTAAAATGACTAAGTGGAATGTCTTTGTTTCATTTGTAGTCACCAAATTCCTTTGAAGGAAATAAAGTAACAGTCAACACACTGAAATTACAGTCTTAAATGAGTTGGTTGAGAAATAGAGGTTTTGCTTCTGGAATCTCAATTCTGTTCCATTGGTCTATATGCCTCTTCCTGTACCAATACCAAGCTGTTTTGATTATTGTAGCTCTATTTTCATAACCATTTAAAAATATATATGAAGTGAAATTTGGATATCAATTCAGTTTCTATTCTGTTTGTGTAATAGAAGTCAAAATCACAAATCCATAAAAGTAATAATTTGCAATTTCATAAAAACTTTATAAGGAAAACAAATAACGTTTTGCTTTAAGGTCAAATTTGTGGTGTTGGTAATAAACAAAATACTAAAAATTATGCATTTCAGTATTATGTTGACTGTTTTCTGAATTTTTTTAGGGAATTGGATTAATGTCTTTCAGAATAATGCTATAAAAATGAAATCCTTACATTTCAGTTTTTCAGTTTATTATTTTAAGCCTTTCTTTAATAGGCTTATGGAAATGATTCAAATAAACTTAGAAGCAAAATAGACACACACACACACACACACACACACACACACACACACACACATCCCCATTAGCTTTGCAATACTTAAAATCCAACTTAAGAAAAAAAAATTTTTAATTCCAGTTGAAAAAAATCCTTGTTATGTAATTATTAATTTCTCCTGAAATTTAAAATAAAATATATAAAGGATGGCCTCAATATTTTTCTGTCTTTGGCAACATCTTTTAACTTTACTCTGCTGGTCTAGTGTTCACTGGATTTTTCTTAAAGATAATTTTTTTAAGTGTCATTTATGTTCTTCACATAATTGGCAGGTTCATGTCACTTACTATCAGCTCAAAAAACATGCTTGTTGTAGCCAAGATGCAGTAGT
Organism: Tarsius wallacei; assembly: GCA_963574415.1. Taxonomy (NCBI): domain Eukaryota; kingdom Metazoa; phylum Chordata; class Mammalia; order Primates; family Tarsiidae; genus Tarsius; species Tarsius wallacei. The sequence continues at coordinate 17,844 of CAUYQG010131839.1, forward strand.
GATGGTTTTAGTTTTACCTTTTGTTTTAAATAAAATGAAACATGTAGAAAACAACCACTTCAATTGATTAGATATTCCATAGCAATGTCCGTTTCCTTCCACATTTCTTTTCTATCTCCTGGGAAATGTATGACTGTGTTTGCCACATTAGCCTCTCCACTATTTGTGAACACTGAGGACCCCCCAAAATTAATTTTGCTTTATCAGCTGCTCTACCTCTGCTGTCAATAAATTATCTCTTCCATCTCTTCAAGGGATCTGACCTCTTGCCCTTCCTACCGTTGAAAAGTCTTGTTTTATTTATCTTCATCATCTTCACAATTTTCTCTTTATTTGCCATTTTTTCTTTCTTATCGTTTTGTACTCCCTTGACTTCATTTTATAATCTTCCACATCCTGTTTTGACTCTCATGCAACTTACCCTGCATACTGCTCTTTCCTATTCCTGGTTATTTTTTGCATTTTCTTGTTCATACTAATTGGCTCCATTTTTATTTCTAGTATATTTATTACTAAATGGCATTCACTGCCTTTGGGCATACATTAATTTATCTTTCTGGATTTTCCATTTGGTCTCTGTGTCTTTATATATTTCTTTTTGCTACCTCCATTTCACTTCATTTTTCTCATATATGTTGGTGTATTATATTTGTTGTTGCTTTTTTAATATGCCCTCATATCTGTAATTCATGTTTCATGTATTATTAGGAGAGTTTATAAAATAAACCACTGAATATTTGTCACAAGCAGCATTAATTTGAATCGTCTAAAAATAGGTTTGAATCCACTGTACTGCAATTTGCCAGCCACCTTCTTTATGGCTATATTATAGGGGTTAACTAAATAAATAATTAGAAGCTAATTTTGCAAATTAAAAGGACCACAGATATTTTAATTTATGGTCCTGAGGTCAGAAAGGGTAGTTTATTGAAAGATTAAAGAACAAATGCAAAACTTCTTTCAAGAGAGATATATTTAGACCTTTTGAAGTATTTAACTGATAAATAGTGGTGCATATATGCTAATACTAGTAATCTTTATAGTTTTTCTATGCCTTCATGCATGTGAAAGGACACATTTAAAACCCAATATCCCTTCTTCAAGGAAACCCTTGAAAAGCACGAAATTGAGGCAAATAAAAATATACTAAATAGGTCAGGCGCGGTGGCTCAAGTCTGTTATCCCAGCGCTTTGGGGGAATGGAGGGGAGAGGATTGCCTGAGTCCAGGGGTTCGAAATCAGCCTGGGCAACTTGGCAAGACCTCGTCTCTACAATAAGTCAAAAAGTTAGCCATGCATGGTTGTGAGCTCCTGTGGTTCCAACTACTTGGAAGACTGTGAAGGAAGGATCACCTGAGCCCAGCAGGTCGAGGCTACGGTGGCCGCGAGCATACCACTGCATTCCAACCTTGGCGACAGAGTGAGACTCTGACTCAAAAAAAAAAAAAAGTACCAAATAAATTACAGTACAATGGGAAAAATATTGTAAGTTAAATAACAGAATACTTAGTGTGTGATTGGAGCAAAGAGATATGAAGAGTGTCTTAGCAGACTTCCTCAAGCAAATAATACTTCAGCTGAATTTCAAAGAATTATACACACACTGCCACCTGGAGATAAGGGAAAGGTATTTTTTCAGAGACATTATTCCATATTCTAATTGAGAGATTTGATTAACAAGAAGCACAACAGGAAATGAAATAAAAAATAAGTATATGTTTTACTAAGAAATGTGGAATTTTCCTATGGTTTAATGGAAGTCACTGGAGATTTTAAACAGAGAAGCGACGTGATCAGATTTGATTTTAGCATGAGAACTCTAGTAGACATGAAGAAACTGATCTGGAGGCACCCAGCCACTTAGAGTGGTACAATCATAATATTGTTGAGACAGAATGAGGGCACAAACTAAAGCAGAAACTGAAGGAATAATTAGAAGATATATGAGAGTCATTAAAAAGTTCAATCAAGAGAACTTGAGGACACTTAGGCATAGGAGCAGGAGAAAGTAAATAAGCAAGCAGAAAGCATTTTTTTTCCCATAGAATTCAGGGCCAGCCACTTAACTTCAACTAGAAAAAGAGAGCTTTGAAATAGTGTCTATTAAGTCCAGTTTCATCCAGATAGATTCTTCGGTTTGCATTGACTTTCACCACTACCTTATGACAGTAGTTAATTAATTGCAATTAACAGTTAAATAAATTAAAATATAGCCAATGGAGAAAATAAAATAACTAAATATTGGATTAATGCTTTCTTTATTGTATAAATGAATAGTGACATAGTCAGACTTCCTAATGTGCAGCAAGGGAGCCCAAAAAAAACAATAAAAAAATATTGCACAGACATTCATGCAAAATGAACACTGATGGTAGTAAATTCTAAAAATGGCAGAATTTGGTTTTAAATCAAATGCAATTTCCACATTTGCATACTATGTAAGAGAGCATCTTATAACTACGTTCACAGTATATTGTTCAACTCATTTCCATAATCTAATTCAGTGATACTTATGCTCTTCAAATAGTATTCGCTGATCATATTTTATCTCTTCTTTATCCTAAATTGTGGTTCTGTGAACTATAGGCCACATCAAGGAAAGATTTAAATATCATAAATATTATGCCAATTTTTCTTTAAAATGGCAAATTGTGTAAAATTCATTTTCTGCTTTTTCTTGCAAGAACCAGCAGCAGACAAACCTTGGAGCATAAAAGTAGGTTTGAGTACCTTTTAATTACATAGCATATATTTATTTAAAATCCCTCAGTTTATTAAAAAATAATAATCTTGAGAAGGTAATCATGTAATGTAGAGCTGTTGATTTTAAACAGACCTCACTTTGGTCAACTTTGTCATCCAAGCTTCCAAAACTTCCAATATAATTGCAGGTTAAATTTATAGTAAGTAATGCAGGTATTTGGTCCATAGATAAAATACACTATCTATTCAAGCTTGCTAATCCATTGTGATGTATTGAGACTATATCAGGTCTCTTCCAGGCATTTTGCAGAGGCTATTTTACATAACTCAACAACTTTTCAGGGAAAGTAGCCTGCTTATTATTATTATTATTATTATTACTATTATTACTATTATTACATTAACTTATTTACCAGAAACTGAATATCAGGGAAGTTACATAACTTGCCCAATATTTCTCCAGTTGTAAATCCTAGATTGGGACTCATATCAGTCTTATTCTAAAGCCCATGATCATTTCCACTAAGCTATGTTGTTATAATGTGGCATTATCACTATCTTTTGGGGACAGTAATAAGTGGAGCGGTTCTTAAACAAACAGTTGTTAAATGGTTCAAAAGAACAACATTTTATGCAACAAAAATGTGAACTGTATAAACCCCAAGGAATAAAAATATAAACCTTAAACAACAAACAGGACTTGGGCACAGTTATGAGTTTCGCCCAGATATGTTTAGCTCACGCTTTTTCTTTAATGCCAAAACTAAAAAACAATTAAATTTCATCAAGTACTTACTTGAGATTATTGCATGTCTTGCTTTTTTATTTTTCTAGCTCACTTCAACAGTACTACTGTATGAGAAGTCATACTGATTGTATTGTGTATACTTATAGTATTTGTAATTATTTAATTTCTCTTTGATGCCTCATGAAAAAACTCCTTAATTAGCAGATGACATCTTCTATGTCACTTCAAAAATTACTTGATTATATTTTATCAACAATAGTTAGAATTCTTAACTCTGACAAGCATCTACCAAGCAAGGCTTGAGTCTATTCTACATCCAAAGGCATATTTCATAGATACCCACAACAACTTCTGGTTTGTTTTCCCACTGGTGCTGTGTGACATTTGAGGCACACACACAGTGCATTTCCTTTCATGTGTTCTTTTCTTTTCCATGGCGTCCTCTAAACCCGTGTGAAAAGTTTTCTTTAAATGGCTATTCAAGACAAGAGACTTTGCTTAATCATTACTTTTTTCTCCTTTGATTCTCTTGACCCAAAGTGGCTATCAGAATACTTTGCCAAATGTCCCCTGCTAAATTTGGGGGAAATAGTTGCTGGGTCTTGTTTGTTTGTTTTCATTTACTGTTGCTTTTTGTGGTGATTGTTTTGGCACTATAGAAACCTATTTTAGGTCTTTTTTTGTTTGTTTTTTTTGACAAAAAATATTACTGGATGTAGAAAGTAACTCAAATATTATTGGCAAGATGAATTCATGAAAGCCATATAATAATAAGGACAAGTTGGTAAGGACCACTTCAATAATGATGAAAGAGTTTTGTATATTATTTGATAATCTCTAGAGTTTCTACATGAGACTCAAAGCTGGCATATTCCTTATCTGTCTTTCTGCTTACCTACCTATTTACCATGCATCCTTCCATACATCTATCTCTCTGTCTACCTGTACGTGTATCCTTCTATCTGTCTGTCTCTGTCTCTCCCTCTATACACACGTACACATAAATACAAAAGAAATGAATGCATTTAGAATATATACATACAAATCAGCTTGGTTTGGTTTGATTTGGTTTGATAGCATTTCAGGAACAAAACTGAATGCTCTATTTTTTTTTTTTTTTTTTTTAGTTTTGTTTTTTAAAGGCTAGCTTAATCTCTTGTTTTGAGAAATTTCCCTTTGGTTGAAACATGGCATCATAACCAATGTTATACTCTGGCAATTATCTTATTATAAATTCTGTTACAAATTTTCTACAAACTCTTTTTATAAATACTCTAGGCAATCATTTATCCATGTACTTCTAGTACATAAAACTTCAATGAAAGTGACCAATTTGTGCATCCTATCACCACGAGTATACGCAGAAGAGACTTAATGGTTTATTCCTTAACCCAGACAGTTAATTTTATTCCTTTAATTTTTACAAAAATATAATCAGTTCTTTAAGAATAGCCACCAAGCCAGGCTCGGTGGCTCAGCCTGTAATCCCGCGCCTTGGGAGGCTGAGGTGAGTGGATTGCCTGAGCCCGCAGGTTCGAGACCCGCCTGGACAACTTGGTGAGACCTCATCTCTACAATAAATCAAAAAATTAGCCGGATGTGGTAGCGCGAGCCTGTGGTTCCAGCTACTTGGAATGCTGAGGCGGAAGGATCGTTGGAGCCCAGCAGGTCAAGACTGCAGTGGCCAGGAGAGGCCACTGCACTCCAGTCTGGGCGACAGAGTGAGACTCCAA